>JAVCKT010020912.1:0-21606 GCA_032273925.1 Rhynchotus rufescens
GGCAGAGGAGCAGGGAGCCCTGGAGCTGCAGCAGCCCCCGAGAGGGGCAGAGGCTCCCACGGGGGTGGCTCTGCCCCATGGGGACCTCCAACGTTGCCACCCCGCACAGAGGTGCCAGCCGCGGGCCCGGAGCGGCCCCGTCACACTGGTCGCCTCTCTCCCAGCGATCCCAGAGTGTCCTGAAGGCTGCGGGTGACACAGAGTCAGACGCAGAGACCGGGAGCGCCCAGAGCACATTTAGTTCAGCCCGCTCTTCAGCTTGCTGAATTTATGAGGTCTTTACTATACACTGGAGAGGTTAAACGCATGCAGAGAGCGCAGCAGCTGGGTGGACAGTTTTCATGCTCTTTCTATTTTCATTTCTTTTTTCAGAAGCGACCCTAATTAGTTTTGGCTGCAGGGGAGGCGAGGGAACATTTTCCTCCGCAAAATATCCTCCTTCACCCACACACAGCCTTGTAGTGTCGGCTCATGAATACGGGCTGGCTGGCAACGTTTGTGCAGCTCCAAAGAAAGGGGAGGAAGAGGAGGGAGAAGTACATCACACCATGAGAGAATAGAAGTAAGCGCTTTGTAAGGCCCTGGTTAACCTAAGGAGGAAATAAAAATGGGTAAGGCTCTGTTTGAACTAAGAGAAGGCCATTTTCAGGCTGCTCTATAGGCCCTACATGCAGAGACTGGAGGAGGCAGCTGGTGGGTTCCATCCATCCACCCCTTCCATCCTCCTTCAGTGATTATTTATGGGCAGATGAAATTGTCTTTTAATTACAAAGCATTTCTTCAGCTTGAAACCACTGCTCCCAGGGAGAGAAAACGATGGGATTGTTCCTCCCAGTGATTAATTTAAAGGCATTTAAGACTGGCTCAGAACAAACATGACCCCAAAGACACAGCAGCTAGCCCGGGCTTTCTCAAAGCGAGGAGGAAGGGCATGGCTGGAGACGGCAGCTCTAACGCAAGGAGGAGGAGGAGGGTGGCGCTTCCCACTCGTTTCTTCAGTGAACTCGCCGGAGAAGGGAAGAAGAGGAGTCAACAGCCACGAGCCTGGGCTCCCCAGTAGTCACCGGCTCTCCCCAGCCAGCGGGAGCGTTTCCTGACACGGCAGCACCCTGCAAAACACCCGGGAAGCGCTGGCACTGAGGCCACTTTGCGCCAAATCCCCTTCAAATAAGGGGATAAAAGAAGTCCGGCCTTGCAGCCACCTCAGAGAAGCCTGACAGTCCTGCAGGATTGGTTATGCAAAGACAGATATTAAAAAGGATGAGGAAGAGGAAAAAAAATAATAAACAAGAGGAACTGTATAATTATAGGAGAATAGCTTCAACTAAGGAGAACAAATGCAAGTACTGAGGACAGTCCAGCTCCTTCTGAGCAGGACAACTGACCCCTGTGCTAGTCACTGCACCAACCACACGGGAAGCAAACACACATTAGTACAACGAGCAACTTAAAAAGAGGTAATGGAAAGAGTGCAGGATCCAGCCACATGGGTTTAAATTAAATTTAAAGTACAATTGGGGTGTTTTTGATAATCCCAGGATGACAAATTGATAAATTAAGGGAAGTAATTAAGTAAAGACAGCTGAGCTGTGAAAAGTTCAAGGCTCTAAACGTAAAACAGGCTTGACATTTCTTGCAGACATACTGAACAGTGAAGTGTATTTCAAGAGGAATAAAAGTGGAATCTCTGTGCAGCAAGTAAGAGTTTAAAATTAAAGAAAATGTAGGAATGATCCCCAAACTATATAGGTATTTTGCCTCAATTTCTAGCAAGAATAAGAATGTTGACCACAAAAGTAAGGCAAAATGGCAAACAGATGGGCAGAGATATCAGTGAGTACAGTCAAAACCAGAACCCACGGAATGAAGCTCATTTCATCTCCTGTTGAACAGCAGATGACTATACTTCCAGTTCTAGGTTCTCCTCGCAAACAGACAGAAATAAAGAAATACTTCCAAGTTTTCAGCTCATCTAGCCTGCTTTAGATGCCAATTCAAGGATATGAGTTTACACCCTATATATGCTTGACTAGAGGGAGCCTGGTTGAGCTGCACGGATGTTAAGAGGAACCCAAAGGAATGCAAGGTGCTCAGCTGGGAGAAGCAGTTTCCCTCCCATCGTTATGCACATTAAAAAGATCTGAAGAACACAATGCAATTAACCAAAACTGGGCATGTGAAATCACAACACGGTGATACAAAGGTTCTGAATAACTGTATCCAGTAGGGCACACTTTCCAAAGACCAAAAAAGAGCAACTATATTTAGGAAGGAGTAGCAGGTAGGGGGGAAATTATAGCTATAGACTGCTTATCTGACCCACTATTAGACAAGCATTTGAGCACATCTAAAGATAATTCAAAAGTAATTAAACCCGCAGAGGGAAAACAGGCCACAGTGGAATGAGAAGTGGGTCTGCAGGAGAGCGCTCAGAGCTCCAGTCTCGCTGGTGAAAGCCCGGGCAAAGAGGATGAAGGACAACCAGGCCCTCCGGCTCCAGCCCAGCGTGGCCGGCGGCACAAAAACGAGGCCGCTGCGGGAGAACGGGGAGGCGGGTGGGATGCACGGGGAGACACAACGTCCTTCATACAGGAGCAAAGCCGAGGCTGCACGAGTGGCATTCCCCACGCAGCAGTCTCGGGACCGCTTCTTTTAACATCTTCATTAGTGGTCTTAGCACAAGGATGTTACTGATAGGCCCTGCTAATTATAGGAAAGTCTAACTGGCACCAACACATTGAGAGTTTTACTGAGAAAGGGGAGAATCGGAAATGGGACAAAATGACTAAATTCAGAAGTTGGGCTGGGTACAGCTCAACTGGTGCACAAGGCAGCGCTGAGAGCACATCTGAACTAGCTGCACCCAGTTTACATTACCCACATTCTGGAAATATGAACTCACATGAAAATAAAAGCTGAAGAATTCAAACTTTATAAAAGGATTAGGCAATGTAACTATTTCTTGAGAAAAAAGCACCGAAACTCAAGGGCCTAGAAAAATCCTTCCCTTATACATCCCGTTGGTCATGATCCTTGAAAACTATGATTAGAAGCACTTGGCCTAATGCAAGTTCTTAGACTGCCACCCACTTTGTGGTAAGAAGTACTGTAATCATTTACTGTAACCATAAATGATGCCATTTCCATCCAAAATGTCTTAGCACGCCACCTTTTCTTGGGGACACACTCATACTGCTGTACTTGAGCACTCATGCTCTGTGCTATAAATTTGCATTCTGGGGTGTGCAATAAGAGCAAAGGGAATCTGTTACTCAGGAATGTGTAGTCCTGGAGGCACCTAAATATTCTCTTAGAAAGAGATGGACTGCAGGGTATCAGAACAGACTTCAAGCGCAAAGTTCTCAGCTTGAAAATTATTCACTCAAACAAACTCACATTTCTCATTTGCGTTAAAACCAGGCTGCTAAAGTAGCAGATGTGCAGGAGAAAAGACCCTCAGAAGGAGCACTCGAACAGCAAAGGAGCAGGCAAAGCAGCACTCTGCCCCCAGCTGCGATCGAGTCTGGCACGCTCTAACTCTTGGCTCCTTCCTCATCCACCTTGACTGCAGTCTTCCTCGTGGGATGGAGGTGACTTCCCGCTGCGGTTCCTTCCCGTGCAAGGAGCAGGTTGTGTTTGTGGCTCCTCAAGGCTCCTCCCTGCAGCCTGAGGCCCGTCCTGCTGAGGCGGCCGCATCGGCTTAAACGAAAACCAGCAACGGGGTCAGGTCAGCTGCGTTTAGTAATCAGAGCTGCAGGTGCCATCTCCCAAACCTCTCTGATTGTTGTGACTTTAAAGTGACGTTTCTCTCCCCTCACTACTCACTTTCTTTTGCCGTTCACTGTTTGAAAAGCTCAGACGAACAGGATAATGACTTCCTTTTCAAGCAAGACAGCAATGGCAGCAATAATTAAATGAACTAGAGAAAGAACAGCTAAAATTGCAGCTCTTGTCCTTTAATCAACTCCGTTTACAGGAATCCTGAGCACTCCTGTCACAGCAACAGGTAAAACATCCTCCAAAAGGGTATACATTAAACTACCAGTATACCTTCAAGCAACAACGCAGCTGATCTTCCTTAGTATTCACACTAATCTTAACAGATAAATATGGGAAAAGCGGAAAACAGTTCAAATATAAGAACCTAGAAAACATTAAAACCCTGTGTCGCTTATAACCTTATGGCAGAGGATCCATGTTAAAGTCGGCAGAGGTTTCACGCGCCCCGTCCCTCCGTGCTCCAAGCCTGCTCCAGGGAAACGTCCCCGGGAACCAAGGCCCTTCCCTGGGCTGTCGCCCCGTCTCAGCGCAACGCGGCGCCGTCCCAGCTCTCTGCTTCGCTCCCTCTCACCTCCGCTCCTTGGCACGCACCTCTGCGAGCTCCGAGCTCCTTCCAGGTCCACCCTCAGCTCTTGGGCTCTTCTCCCCAGAGAAGATCTGTCCTACTGACCCACAGACACAGCTCGCTCCACAGCCTGCTTCTTCCATCCCTAACGGCCTCTTTTGGCACTTCAGTCACTCCTCTCTCGGGTCTGTTTTCCACTGCAATTGCACCTCATGCTCCTAGCCCTGGTTTCCTCTCTTCCTCCTCTGACTCATGCCTAAATCCCCAGCTCTTGCTCAATTTGTCTGTGAGCTCCCTCCTTTCCCTAGTCTCTGTGAAGATCATTGCCCATCAGCGAGGTCCATCTCAACTCTGCCAAGCTCTCCCCATCCTGCAGTCCAGACCTTGCAGATTCCTGTATCCTCCTGGGATTTTATACCAGCCCTCCGGTGTTTACCTTCAAACCCCTTGACAGCTGATTCTCTCCCACCTCTCTTCCACCCACAAGGGTAACATTGCTGACAGTTTTAAAATTCAACCAGCACCTTTGGTGCAATCCACCTTACAGAAAGAAAAGCTTTCTGTAAACATTTAACAAAGTTATGTCAATATTAAGCTTTACATTCTTTTTTTCCTCAACTCCTGCTTTGTCATGTTGTCTGCCAAACTTTTGCCATATGACATAAATCAAGTCATTGCCAAAGAGGCCAAACGTTTACCTGTTCAATGTGTCCGCACAGAAGGGCTGGATTAAGGCCCCACGGGAGTGGGGGGAGCTCCTGCACCCCAGATTTGCCCAGCATGTCATGGTCACGAACACCAGGTAACTGCACCCCAGCAGGAGCTCACGGGGCGATTCCCAAAGCTCCTTTCCGCCGAGCTCTGCTGGCAGCGTGAGCACCAACATGTAGCACGAGCCACTTTCACCAGAACCAGCCCAGGCAGAGCTGTCCAATTCCTGATCCTGCCGCCACCAGAGGCTAAAAAGAGCAGAGTTTCCAGCCCGTCAACCCCATCCCTGCTTCCCTGCACCTTTCCAGGAGTATTCTCAGGTCCCGCGGTCCCTCGGGTGGATAAGGACGTTCCCAGAGCGGCCTCTCCCGTCGCTTTGTGGGGCGCCCCGCCACGCTTCCCGGCCCCGTGGCCATCCTGCTCCGCCCAGCAGCCACAGGCAGGAAACACCGAGGTGCCCGGCCTCTGCTAGGGATAATTGGCTCCAGTGATTCCTGTCTACATCTGCCGGTGGGAGGAAATAATCGGCTGGTCGGAGATGGAGCTTACACATCTCAGGTCTTCGATACCTTCCGGGCTCCCAGCCACCAGCCCAGTGTGAATGTCCTGCAAGCTGTTAGGGCCGTATTTTTGGCACACGGCATTAACTCCATTTCTGCAACAAGCCTCGTCGCTGTGTCCCAAATACACGGCAATGATGGGTGTTAACTCAGTTTCCTGCTTTGACTGGGATGGATGAACACCCTGCAATGCTGGGCAAGTTACCTGCACTATCCAAGCAGTTTGTACAACCTCCTGTTTCACCTGCCCTCAGGTGGGAAACAGCTCCTGAGGAAGCAGGCTGTTCAGGAGGCTGACCCTTCCACAGAGCACCTTCCAAAGCTGACCTCAAGCTGCCGCTAAAACGTGAATTTAAAATCATATAAAGGGGTTTAATTAAAATCTGCAATGAAAAAAATACGTTTTAAAACATCTGCCTGGTGTAAGCCAGTTCTGGCAAGCATCGAAGTTACATTCTCACCGCGATGCAATAACCATAAACAGACCATCTCCTAAGATAGAAAGATTTGGAAACTGCAAATATGTAACATATATTAAAGCAAAACATATAACACATTTAACACGCTTTTGTCAATATGATATTTTCAGCTGTGCAATTTAAAGGAATTTTTTTTTTTTTTTTCAAAATTGCTGGAGCTTCATTTTGGAAGCCCTTCATTTTCCTGCCGTTATTTCAGCTGCTCAAAGGTTTTCACATCCTTCAAGTAATATTTAAAATATGCTGATCTAATATGCCCTTTCCAACACTGGCGCAGAAACCATTTCCCTAACGTATGGCCAGGACGATGGCCAGGAGGCCACTTCCTAAGAACACGAGCCAGCTGCGCGGTGATCAGGCCCTCGGCTGGGCCGTGTCGCTGCCGGTGACGATTCGTCCTGGAAGGAGAAGCCTCCGGGCGCGAGGGGAGACGTCTCCTCGGGCCTCTTGCTGCTCAGAGCAGGAAGGGAGCAGCCGAGGCTGGATGGAGCCCTGGTCACTCCTTCAAGCAGCCGTTGGAGATGCATGTTCGGGGTGAACAGGAGAGAGGTGTAATTCAATTTCAGCAAGGGTGAATTTCCTCTGAAACAAATGTTGATGAGTTTACATAGAAGTTTCATTAAGAAATTTATTTGCAGCTTCCGAACTCTAGAGAAAAAGCAGAATACAACAATTTGCTCAAAATGAAAACGTCCTTCTTCCAATACGAGTATTTTAGCTACATAGCCAAGTCATGTCAAGACAGCCAAGCTGCCCTACACGTTTCTCCTCACCTTCACCATACAACCTCCGACACAGAGGAGGAGAAGCAGCCCGGGGCGCGTCGCGCTCACAGAAGGGCACAACCTGCTCTCTCGTGAGGTCTCTAAACAGCCAAGCACCCGTGGGAGAAAGGAGATGGAGAAGTTCAAAAGGAACCAAGCACTGCTAGGTCCTCAATGAAGCTGCAGGAGCAGAGCCCCCGCGAGCACCCAGCGCTCCCAGCGCACGAGAGCCGCTTGCCACGTGCGCCTGAGGCCGGTGGCATTTGGGGACACCGTTTGCACAACAGGCAGGAATGAAAGAGGACAAGTTGGATGAATGAAGGTCTTTGAGGGCCTTCTCTGAAGGACTAAGTGTTCTTCAGGAAAAGCAAGGAAATTAAGGAAGCGAAGAACTGCCAAGAGATTTTGCTAACGGCAAATGAATCCGCACGCAAGGGGCTTCGCCTGAATCGCCTGGAAAGGGTACAAGGAATTCTTGGGTGGCAGATCCTAAAACAAAGGAGATACAACTGTGAAAATGCAGTGTCTCCCTAAAATGGAATACGTATTGCAGGATTAGTATCCTCTCAAAGCAAATTTCTGCGCAACAAAAAGTATCTCAAGCATTTCTTAACACATCATGAAAGAACCTCGAAAGCTGTAAGCAGAGTTTTTTTGTAATCTAAACCTGCTAGGTTTAAACCTAGACCTTCCTTTTTAGGGAAAAGTATTAAAAATAAAGACTGGAACCAAAACATGAAATCCTGCACGGCACAAATGCTCCCTAAGGTACCTCACATTCCTGTGCTTCCTACCGCACTTCACACACCATGTGGCTGCTCCAACAAGCACACCCGAAATGAAAGCAGAAGTGTACGTGCCTCAGAAATGCACCCTTGGGGCAATACATTCACCCATGCAAATCAGACCAGCAATACAGGAAACTGCTGCTGCGGGGTGTGGGAGCTGGACTGGGAAAGCCTTCCCAAAGCGCAAAGGCAAGGGAGGGAGAAAACGGAGGAAGAACTTTGAGGGTATCATAGCAAGCTTACATAAGGTAAATTATAGCCCCCAAAACACCATGAAGTCAGTTTATGGTGTCCCTGCTAATGACATGGAATGAAAACAATTTCTTTTCTGCACTTTTCAAGGCTGCCAGGAAAAAGCTGGAAGGAACATGGTGACCAGAAACAAAAACCAGAGGCCAAGGGCTCAGTTTCCACAAGGAACACTAAACACAGCTGACACGGCCAAGGCAACCCAGGGGATTCGGTTTTCCAGCTCAGTGCTAAGCTTATTTAGGTGTCTAAATCTCCTAGGCACTTACTCTGAAACTCTTCTGTTGCAACCATGCAACCAAGATAACCAGGAGCTCAAGCCTGGTCGTGGGTTTCCAGCTCAACAACCCTTGAAGCAGGGAGCTGAGAAGCAGCCCAAACCCAGAGTGGGCTGAAAGAGCAGCAACTCCTCAGTGCTGTTTGCCCTCGAAAAGGACAAAAGTGCTCAAGGTGAGATGAGTTAAAAAGGTTAACTAGGATTAACGGGTTGAAAAAAATAAGGGAAATGGGCAGGCTGATGAGCAGAAGGGTTTCCAGCAGCAGAGCCTGCAGAGCGGCCTCCCTCCCATAGGGCCCATAAATGCCCCGTCACTTGCAAGACTTTTGAAAAACTACCCGGATAATAGGAAAGTGTGGGAAAGAATCCCATGCTCAGGAGAAATGGGCAGTTCAGGTTTTTCTTCCTCTACAGAGCCCCCTGCTCAATTCAGCCAACTGCACAAGTTCCTTGCTGCTCCTTTTTAACAACCGAGTTCTCCTTGGGCCACGGTAGCTTTGCTCCTGCTCAACTCCAGCTGCACCAAGTGGAGACAAGGCATTTGCTGAATCACAGAGCAGTTGAGGTTGGAAGGGACCCCTGGAGATCACCTAGTCCAACCCCCTGCTCCAGCAGGGACACTCAGAGCACGGGGCACAGGGCAGCATCCAGGCAGATTTGGAAGATCTCTGGAGATGGAGACTCCACAGCCTCCCTGGGCAGCCTGTTCCAAGGCTCTGGCACCCTCACAGTGAACAAGTTCTTCCTCACATGGAGATGGAACTGCCTGTGCTTCAACTTGTACCCATTGCCCCTGTCCTGTCACTGGCCACCATTGAGAAGAGTTTGGCCCCTTCCTCCCTACATTCTCCCTTCAGCTATTTGCACATGTTCATATTCACAGTGCAGGAGACAGCAGTACCTAAGAACATACCATTAAAGAGAAAAAAAAAAAAGAAAAAAAAACAGAGTTCAGAGTCAGACCCTTACTTACCCTGCAGCGGTACGTGGCTGGGCAATTATGAGTTTATTAGCTGTAATCAACGGCTGTTTACAGGGAAACTGTGTTGAGGTAGGTGTTGTGTGTTGTAACGTAGCCAGTGGTTCCAGGTGGTTCCTTGTATCAACTCCCAACAGCGGCAGTGCTTCCCAGCCCAGCGGTGTTCCGCGGGCCCAGTCCCAGCTCCCTCGCACGCCCTCGGGCCCCCGCAGGCTGCCGGGCCGCGTGGCCACAGGCTCCCTCCATCTACTCCCCAGGGGGGCTCCGTGGCTCGCCGGGAGCGGGCGGCCAAGCCGAGGTGCCTGGTGTCCGCCCGGCATCTCCGCCGGGCAGCGATGCCGCCGGGCCTGGAGGCGCCGCGGGCCTCGGCAGGGCTGCCGGCCTGTTCGGCCTGCTCACTGCCGCCCGCAGGCAACAGCAACACCCCAACGTTGTCCCCCGGCTCCGACTCAAGCTGTGTGAGGGCTCCGGGAACGCAAGGGCGCTCCAGCCTTCAGGGCAGGGCCCTCCTGCCAGCAGGGCCAAGGGCAGCTTTAAACGTTTCAGTGCCTGTAGCCATGAGGGAGCGTTGCAGAGTATCTGCATGCTGGGCACTTCTACATTTACCCGCTAGTACACAGCAGGGCTGTGTATAGGGACACATGTGCTCTGTCCCTATCTGTTAATTAATAACTTAGGAAAGTTTGGGTCTTGCTTCCGTGAGATTGGGAGTTGAATATCGTTGTTGCCTCTTAATCACTCATGGCATGGTGCCTGTAGGTCCCGCTCACAACAGCGCTTCCCAGGACAAAGAATATGGTTTTATTCCTTTCAATAGGCAGTGATCCCTGTAGGCACTGTAACATCAATATTGAACTCTTCAACAGCTTCCAGAGCCCGTGTGGATCATCAGCGTCCATCAAGCATGATCAGGTACATGAGGTATCCTCAGAGAGGACAGAATTGTGCAGCTGGAGGCACCCATGTACTTCCCCTGTAGCCATTAGGAGAACAAAACTGCAAAGATGATATGGTGAAAGGAAACTCTGAGAAAGACTTTTGAAAATATCTCTCTCGTTACAGTGAGGGGACAGAGAACATGAGCATGGAAGGAGTCAACACTGACCCCTTGTTCTCAGTCCATCCCTTTTGTTAGCCCTCCATTGCAGAGTTTCTACATAAAAGCTGTAAATGCGATGAAAGAAGAGGATTCTAAGTGGTGCAATGTTCTTCTCAGATGTTAAGCCTGCCTCAGTCAATAGAAATTGGCCTTTTACCATTTGTTTTTGGAGCACGTGTCCAGTATGGCAATCCTTCACTGCCAGTGACTGTAGCTGTATACTGAGAAAAGCCAGCAGGAACAGGGATATCTGCCAGTGCTACCGATGCTTAAATTAAAAGGAATAGCAGGAGGCAGTAGTTTTGGAATTGCTTATTTTGTTAGATCATTTTGCAATGACTGTACCATACTCGTAGTTATTAATAGTCTAATGACATCTCCACCTTCTGCTTCTCTCTATCTGCAATTGCACAGGGTAAAATGCCGTAGTCTAAACTTTTCCAAGAGGTAATTCTGCATTTTCACATGTGTTTGGTTTAATTTGTTACACAAGCACAGTTTTCTCCCTCCTGAGGGTGACAGCGTGAGTTTTCTGCAAAACAAAATGTTTTTTTTCTCTCTCCCAAAGAATGTCTATGTTGTCTCTGCAGGTCCTGACCTACTAACTCATCACCTTTGGCGTGATGGGCCTTGAGCAGCCTGGTTTTTGTCCACTTTTCTGTGAAACAGGACCTGGGCAGCAATGAAAGTGTGACTTAGATCCATGCCAGAGAAAGACAAAGATAGCAAGAATGCATGCATTACGGTAGCAGAGACTCTGAGGTGATTTATGTGATTTCAAAGGCATTATACTGGTGCTAAGAAGAGCAGGTAACCCCCAATCCCTGCCACCATAACCTGGTTCGTGTGCCTGTCACACTACGGCATTTGGTAGACTCTTAGAAAAAGCCAGTCCTTATGCAATTCCCTCAGCCTTCCCAGCAAGCTGTCCTGATGAATGAAGCATTTCGCTGTCTCTAGGTGATGGTTCATATCAAGGAACATGAGGTTATACCCAAAGGTTTCATTTTGGCATCACTCCATCCAGAGGAACTGCTGTGTAAGCCCTTGTGGAAATGGCTGGAAAACTCCTGGTTTCCTCCTCCTCCCTGGTTTTAGCCTCCCCCAAGCCAGAGGTAATCACAGCATGGGTCTTTCCTCTCGCCATTAGTTTTTCTTTTCTTCTTTCTTTCTTGGAAGCAGCACCCTTTCCGCTCACCTTGCTCTGTTTGAGGCCTTTATTTTAATCAGCCTAAGTCAGAAATAGCTCTGCTGAGAGCTCCAAGATACTGCTCTGCACATGAAGCGATTGAGAGGAGAAGACTCCAGGTTTCTGATGGATGTGAGATACCTTTGCTCCATATGCATTCATTCACAGTAGGGTAAACACCAAAACAGATCTTTGCATTATAGAGCTGGAGAGTTTTCCATTGCGTTTCCAGATACAGAAACCCAACAAATGCTACTATTTCACGAGGGCGGTTTAGATCATGCTGGCTGCAGGCATGTTACATGAGTGTTGAAAGGGATACACGGCTGCTTTTTCCCTGGCACGGATGCTGCTGCATTCCACTATGTGTTCCTATGCTTTTTATGGGCTCAGAATGAGGGAAGTGCTGAGGTTGGAGGTTCTTCTGGAGATGATCTAGTGCAACCTCTGCCCAAAGTGGAGCTAGCATGAGCAGGGTGTTCAGGGACGTGTCCAGTCAGGTTCTATATAGCCTCAAATATCAGCACAGCACAAAGTGTCATTGTGGAGAAGCAGATGTTGCCAGCTGCATTACCTATTATGATATCAAGTCTGTGGTAGTAATATCTCAGGGGTTTAAAGTCCATTTACATTGTTTAAAAATAAGGGGTTCATCCCAAGGAGCCAAATGGCATTAGATCTGCCTGTAGTAACACACAAAGTGGGAAAAATGCATAATATGCATATGTTCCTCTCCACTCCAATTTAATTAGGAAATCCAAATAAAATAACTTACTCAAAATTTATATCCATTGCAAGATGCTTTTGCAGGGCATCCAGTGTCTTAATAATTTTTGGCCTTGTTTCAGTGGCAATGCAGGGATGCTGAGTGGGAGGCAGCCCTCGTTGGAAAGGAGAACAGAGTCAAAAATCTTGAGCTTGCCATAAAAATCATAACATTATTCAAGACAAACAAAACCAAACAAAAACCCATCGTAGAGTCTTATTTTCCCCCTCCTCACCCTGCTTTGGGTGCACATAAAGCTTGGCTTCAAACTGTCCCCGCTGCTCCCGAGGGTCAGAAATATCTGATTTCTCCCCAAAGGGACTGCTGCGATTTGCAGCCTGCTCTTCCTCCTGACAGCTCCGGGCTTTAAGAATCATCCTAAAACCAACCATGATAAAAGCTTTGCTTCAGATGGTATCATGTACCAGCGTGCATCCTTGTTCCCGGCCACTGTTACAGTGTCAGTCGGGAGGGTTTATCGACAGCAAGTGGCAGCGTTCATTCCTTGGAGAGGGGCATTACAGTAATGAGAAAATAAGAGATTTCAGCTTCCTTACCCAGCTGAATTCTCAGCTTGTGTTACCTCGGGCACCGAGAAGAATGTCTTTAATATCTTCAGTAAAGTATGAACCATATTTATTTATTTATTTTTAAGGGAAAAAAAAAGACCCTCCAAAAATGCAGTTTGCATTTTTGAGAATTTTGCAATTTGGGAAAATTGCATTTGTGAGAAGAGAAATGGGTTGAAAGGTAATTGGATCCTCCTGCTTCTTAAGCAGCTAAATATTTACATATAGGCTGGGCGATTAATCATGGCCCCGTATGGCAGGGAAACTTGCCATGGCCTTTGGGGAGAGCTGTCGTGTGCAAGTGTGTTTGTCTCACAAATGTCTCCCTGACAGCTTCGCTTCCATCACAATCAGCTGTGACACCGTAATTACAGATTCAGGGAGGTTTTCAGCCTCAAAGTGATTGATTGTTTGATACACACAATTTAGAAGATAGATGTTCCTATTTGAATTGACTACTTAGCGAGAGAACTGGCTACATCGAAAACAACGTGGAAACAACATGCATCTGTACTAATGTCCAGGGTAAATCGTTGCCTGGTTTTCCAGCTCTCTCTCCTCCTAAGGATGTTGAGCAAATATGATGGTAGACATGAAAAAAAGTAGCTTTCATACCACCAGTTCTTGCTGGGGACTGAGGGATCCATCACAGTTCTTCACCCGGGTATTTGACCCTGCTCTTCATGGGCATATCCGATTTTTGGCTCTTTGAAAACATTAACCCGAAGTGGCCGTGGGAAGAGATCGTATCTGATATAGTTATTACTGGCCAATGATTTGCTTCTTTCAATGCACGGCAGCACCGAGCTCTGCCAGCTCCTGCACAGGATGCCCTTTCCCTGGTGACACTAAATCCCAGTGAGGCACAGGGTGGGAGCAGTTTCTTTCCATTTATTCTAGTTTTACTAGCTGCCAGTTTTATGGAGCAACAGCACTCAAGGTCTAGTTCTCTTGTGTTGGGGCTGATAATTTTTTATGAGTGCTTTTGTAGTTCCTAGTAACTCATCATGGCTCCTTCTACATTTTTTCCATGCTGTTCTGTATTTACAGCATCTCTCTTCTGCTTGGGCTAGGGGAACACATGAGAACAAAGGGCAGGTCAGGAAGGTGAGGAGTGGGAGTCGCCTTTTATATGGGAACTGTGGGAATGCATGGAGCTCTGCCTTGGATGGTTGGGTCAGAATGAGCAGACAGGCCAGCACAGGGACTGGAACATGCCTCTCTCATCTATATTTCACTGAATTTTATCCCAATCCATGATGCTTGAATTAATATCTTTGTGCAAAGGAAATGCTTACAGAAGCAAAAGCTCCTCTGCTTCACATGCTTTTTCAGTATTAATTAAAGGCAGCCAATTGTAGCATCTTCCATCAGCAAATCCCTTCTTTAATTCTTCTAGTTTTGTTGATGAAGTGCAAAGACTCCTGAAATTTAAATATTTAATATGAAATAAAGTTAGTAGCTAGTGTTTATATTCTGAATGGGCCACTTAGGGAACCTTTCCCAAAATGTGAATAGAAGATATGGAGGGAAACATTCGGTTTTCTGTGTGTGTAGCACTTGTCCACTGAGATTTGGATGGCGAATTTTAATTAAGCTGGGTGGGGAACAGACAAGATTGGCGGAAGACAATCAAATTCTTTTTAGCTGAACTCTCCATTCTGCAGAAGAATAGATAGGTGCTGCCAGCAGCTCTTGTTGCTGATACAAGTTTTCTTCTCACTGGAACTGCTGATCTGCTTTAGATGGGGATGTAGGAGAGGGACGCTGCATCCCTCACTATGCATAAGCAATGGAAGTCTTATACAATGGAATGACTTCTGACATAAGCCTAGTTTAGAGCAGGCCAGGGAGGTGTTTGCTGTGCTGCTTGTCCTTTAGAAGATGTTAAAGGAGTGCAAGCAGAGCATTGCATTCATCTATATTTGACTGCATTGGAGTTTGTGTCCCATTAAACCATACAATACAACTTAAAAATTTTGATAGGACTACAGATTTTTTGAAGTCTCTTCCAGGGTTTTCCTTGTACTTGGCATAATACCAATTTAAAAGAAAATTTATAATCTGAGCAGGTGGATGATGTTAGAGGAATGGGAGCTAATACATCTTACCCATAGCCTGACAATAAATACATCAGTGGAAGGACAGAAGGAAGAATCAGTCCAGCCCACATCTCATGGTTCTCTTTCCTGAAGTGAGAAAAGCATGTGTATTTGAACCAAACAGTATTACACAGATGCAGTATTGCAAACAAGACAGGTGAAAACTCTGCAACATCACCCGCTCTGGTTCCCCAGCATGTAAAAATAGCTATGCATCAGCATCCAGTTTCACTCTTACGTATGCCATTCCGGGGCCCTTCTTGTTTTAGCAATGAGGTTACCTCCTTACTGAGCCTGCTCAGAGCAGCTATCAACTTTTTCATCACAGTTAGTAGAACATTGCACCTTATGGCAACGTTTTCCAGGGACATGGGTATGATTTCATATCACTTAAGTGCCATATGCCTCCTTCACTCCTTCTTTTTTTTTCTTTCCAGTTTCTTCAGTAAAGCTACTTTGAATTTATACCATCTTAGAGGAGGGGAAAATATTGAAAATGAAGTCCAAAGTAATTAAAAACTGCTTCACAACTCCTGCAGAATTTTCTTTGTAATTAGATGTTAAAGTAGCCCCTGATGGTGGGCAGACACGGACCAGATTTTTAAAATCAGCCAGAGGTCTAAAAATGAAGTCAGGGATTAAAAGAATTCTTACCCTCCTTAAATGCTAGGCGTATTCAGAAATAGCTTCTCTGTGCTATAAGACTGTCATTTTACAATTGCAAGAATCAATTTGCAAAACTCGTAAAAAGTTACCATGTGTATGTGTGTGGGCGTGTGTATAAAATATATTTTTATCTTTATGCATTAATCTGACAAAAGAGGAAATATTAACCATTTCTACTAAAGGACAACATTTGCAAAGCAAAAAGGCCTTCCTAGGGTGAAGTTTGCAATAGACTTTTGAGTTCTGGCTGACAGAATTCAGTTTGGTTTTCAATAAAAATTCCAGGTGAGACAAACACAAAAGTATATATAAAAGTATATATATATATGTATGGTTTTTTATTATGATCTTTGAGGTAAACCTGATTTAGTGATGGTATTATTTGTCCATGATAGATCTAATACTTAAGTAGCATTTGCCTTGATCTCTTCAGATGTCATAGCCAAAGATATTAAAAAATGTAATTTATGATGTGTTCTCTGCTCCTTTCCTGGATGTAGCTCAAAGACAGATCGGGAGTCCTGGTTTTGCCTCCTGGTTCTTGTGTGTCCTTGGACTCTCTGTGCGTTAGGTTTCTATCCATAATACGGAGATTTTATTAATTCCTGACTATAGCAAGGCATTAAGAGAATAATTCTTTTGGTGATTCCGGTGTGCTCAGGTAGCCACGGCAGAGATGTGCCACAATTAGCTCAGGCAGATATTCTGCCTTTTATATTTCGCTGGAGAAATCACACAAAGTCCTGGGGCACGTCCTGGAAAACCTCCAGGTTCTCCTTGCTGACTCATCACAAGAGGCCAGCCCCTGCTTCCTGGGAATTATTTCAGGATGGTAGCTTATGTTAGAGTGAATCAATAGAAGAAATTAAAGAACAATACAAAAAATCACTTTTCTTTATTGCTTTGCTGGACAGATTATGGCCAGCATCACAGCTTTCACTTGGAAAGAGTCCATTATGTTTTATGGCAATAAAAATGAAAGATGAGATGTAAAATTTATTGCTATATGATAACGAACCGCAGGAACATACGTTCAGCGTGATGCTTCTCTCTGCAATGTGTAATGGCTCAGCTCTCACTCAGTGACAACCCTACCCACATCTTTGCATTTTGTTTATTTGATAACGAATCTGCAAGCTTCCCTGGTAATATCATGGCACTTTCATTCAATCAAATCAATCAATCAGTCCCAGTGCAGGCATCAGATCTGTGCAGGTGCATGGACATGTGTTGCAGGGCTTAGAAATGTTGCTGTCCCTTGATTTTGGGGTTTCTTCCCTTCTTTCCTGCTGGGAGCAGTGAAGTGACCTCATGCTGCATTGGCCTTGCGTTTGCATTAAAAGCCAGGTGAGGCATGAGTTGTCCCTGGGTGGGAGAGAGATTCCACACCCTGACATCATGCACAGCTTCCCTAGGCAATCATGCATCTTTAGCATTGCAAAAAATCCAAGGAACAAAGGATTGACTCTTCCATACCTCCACTCCAGCTCCCAGAACAACAACAGAAATACCTAAGGGATTAAGGTACTTTGAATACAAAGGAGATTTTCTAGCTTCAATTCCCTGTGTCGTCTTTGGATAGAGTTGTATTTTATTTGTATTTTGTTTTTATTATGTTTAGAGTCCAGGAAAGTCTGGACAAAGGTATTCTTCATGGATGGTTCGTAATAGCACAAATGTACAATTGTCTCTGCAGGGATTTTGGCCGATATCTGAGGAAATAGATATCAATGTAAAGCAAAGACTGAAGTAAATAACGAAAAAAATGTTTAATGCATTTTAACTCTACATAAAGTTGGAAGAATCCAGGATATTTTATTTTCAGAATCATTAAAGCCAGCAAAATGTTTTGACAAAAGATGCTAAATTTCCCCAAAGACCACATTTAATTAATTAAAATTATAAACCAATTAACAGATTCACTATGCAACTCCCATCCAATTAATTTTGCAGTCAGAGATGATGTATTGTATTTGGGGAAAGGAAGAGAAAAGCAGGATTTCTCACAGATAAGGAAGAAGCTGGTTCACTTAGGCACAAATCTCAAAATAATGAATGTGATCAATGCCGTTTAATGCACAAAATTCATCTTGGCCTCAGTGGTCGAGTCAGCACTGGAGTGAAAAGTAACAGTGAGTTTCTGGCTTTAAGGTTTAATAGAAGATAGTTGCCTCCTTATGGCCACCAGACCATGGTTCCTGGTTCAAGACTACACCTAATTTGTTGTAGGACATCTCAGTCATGAGAGTTAGGTCATGTGTAGGAGAGATGGTACTGGTATTTCTTCTCTATTTTTTTAAATTTGCCTTTTCAAAGGTGATTACAAGTCATAGCCACAGTCCAGGCAATTCCTGCACTCAGGAAAGGGGCAATGGTTCAGCTAAGCTTGCTTGAGATGGCAACGCTCAGATTGTGGAACCACATGAAGAGAGCAAACTTTGAAGTCCTGATCTGTGGCACTTTCAGGTTTCCCGGAGAAAAACCCAAGATGATGGAGAACAGGCTTTTAGGCCAAAGAATGCACCAGGGGGGTTAAATAGCCGTTCTGGAAAGCATCATTTTGCAGCAAGAATCTTAGCTTAACTTAGTCATTTTAAAGAAAACACCCATTTTGGGAAAATGCTTGGAGTCAATACTTCTAAATGGAATATCTTTGCTCAGAGACAACCTTCTAAACAGCTTTTACATTGATGAAAGAAAATCATTATGTTGCTGTTTGTCTCCTTGGCCAAAATAAAACCAATTTGGTGGGAAGATCTGCTTCCCTCATGTTTTCACACACCTTGTAGTTATCCTGGGCTACTCAGATGATGACTTTATCGTGTGTACCATCACTTCCCCAATGTTATCTAAAGATGTGGGCTCAGTTTTCCTTTCACGACAAGCTCATGTAACTCCCAGAGAGGCAATGAACTTTCACAAAGGTGTTGGGGCTATCATCCAAACCCTTCTTTTCCCTAATTGCTGCTGAAAGTTGTCTGCTGGATATTTCTCACCTGTGGGCAGTAACTGGGCACATCTTAGAAGCCTGGCTGTCCATTACTGACATGTCTTGACAAGCCAGACAGTCTTCAGTGAATATTCCCACAACTTTGGTGGTGGAAACGAAAGTTTACCACTGCAAATGTGCCTCCTGCCACCAGTAAGAACACAGCTCTGTTCTGTCTCCATGAACTTGTTTTGCCCTTACTGACTCAGAATAGATTTGATGAAGCTTACATCACTTTGGCTCACATGTACTTTGTTTTGTTGTTCTCCTTAAAATTTCAGGGCTAGTAAAGGTGCCAGACTGTTTTAAATATGCCCTAGTTTCAGGTTTAACTCCACGTGTTTACCTTGCTGTCTAATAATGCCATAAATGGTGAAAATAAACATAAGAATAAGCCTCATTCCTCTCAAGAAGTCAAAGTTATATAAGCTCCAAAGTTCTTTGCATTATTTTTATAGCTAGCTAGAGAATATATCTATTTTTTTCTTACTGGGAAACCTTTTACTAGGAATTATGCCCAAATGTCTCAGTACACAAAGTCTTCTGTGAACTGGAGAACACCCTCTGAGTGCCAAGGTTGCAGGAAAGACCCTCAGGTTAAAAGAATCCTCTCATTTTGACCTTTTCCTTTCTTCCTTTGATGGAGAGATGGACAGATGCTTATGAGCAGGGAGAAATGGAACCTTCCTCAGGCAATGGCTCCTTTCTGCCAGGTCATTAGGAAACCAATCAGAGAGGTAATGAAATTTGGGGTGATGCTTTTCACTGAGATCAGAGAAGGAACATATGGTCTGCTGTATTCAAGCAGTTCAAAGAATCCTTAATATGGGGGAAAGAGGACTTAATACAAGAATCAGGAAGGGGAAAAAATAAGAAAATATCAAATAAGCTTTAAAAACCTGGATGTATGTGATCTCATGCCTTCTGACAATAACATATTATTACACATCATGGTGGCAAGACAGAATTAACACTGCTTTAGAATTTAACTTTACATTTCTGGAACACAGTATGTCTGCATTTCTTTTGCATGTAGCAGGAAACTGTGGATTTCTGGGCTTACAATAATGGGTTGGAGGATAATAAAAAGATCCTTCGTTGCAGTTTACCCATAATTACTGCTGTGAATCCTCATAAATCTTACCTCATCCATGCACAGCTTTCAGCTAGGAATACATCAGTTTGTATTGGGCACTGGACTTAGCAGTACAAGAATTGCTATTGCTGATATTTTAAAGGGATCTTTTAATTGCTTTTAGAAGAGCCAGTAAGGATAGACCTCTTTTTGCAAGGGAGAAGACACCTCCCCAGGTAGCCCTAGTTGTGTGTCCTGCATATCCTTGGGGTTACAAGGCAATCCCCTTGTTTTCTCCTTTTCCCATAGTTTCTCCAATTCTACATACCTTTTCCCTCAGTTTTCCATTGAGGACACCCAAAAAGGGGACCTCTCTTTCCCTGGACAAGATCCTCGCCCAGAGGTCCAGCCCATCAACTACAGCAAGCGAGGATGGTGAAGGGCCTAGATGTGGCGTCGGTCGTTCCCCCCAAGGAAGCTCTGGCGGACTATCTGCGGGGGTGAACAAATAGCCTCTTTAATGCCTTAACTGTTCCCTTTTATCCCGTAACACCCGACCGGACTGCGCCCCGTACTCGCAACAGTCCAATCACTGGAAGACCCGTCGCCTATATGGTCCTCCAGCGGTCTTCCTCGTGGCTGCCTCATGGCTGCCTCGTGGCTTTAGCGCCTCCATTTTGTGTGCCTGGTTTTCCCTTCCCCCAACTGCTTCCCAGTTTAACCCTTTCCCCGACACCTAGAGACTCATTTCTTCAGGCAAAGGGAATAAGCTGCTCGTGAGGCAAGATTCAGTTGTGCAGATTTACCAAATCCAGAAACGGGCATCTGCTAAGGGTGAATTCTCTGGCCTGTGTCTGTGCTTGGACTAAAGTGAGGGTTCAGGACAACCAGCTCCATGCCAGTCTGGAGAGATGAAGTAGGCCTCTGCTGCTCCTTGTTACTGCTATTGCTTCTTTCTTTGAGAGTCGCCTCCGTTATTCTAAATAATTTTAAATTTTGTACACAAAAACTAATCAAGAAACCAAATTATCTCCTTTTTAAGGATGGTAAAATATGCAGAATCAGCCTGAAATCACTTCAAAAATAATAAAGGGAAATTCAATGGTAGACCGAAAAGCATAGAGAGTACATCTGTGAACTGGTCTAGGTTTATCTCAGCTAGTTAAAAGCAGACAAAAGGTATTGGTATATGAAGTATTTAATTTTTTAAGCTAGCTACTTTGTTGCATGCAAATTTGGGAAGATAATGAATATTCTGTTTCTACAGCTGAACCAAAAAAAAAAAAAAAATCAGAAAGAAATGGCATATGTCACACTGAAACAAAGTTGATGCTGTTTCTTTCTAAGCAAGATGAACACCACTTTAAAAACACTATTTTTAGTCACCTAAAATTTACTATGTGAAAATATTCTTCTGCCTCTTTTTCAGAATTTCACCTTTCTGCTTGATATTTTTCTTTCAATGGGGTCATCTTTCAGAACAAAACTTGTCACTTTGAATTGTGGAGTTTTTTTCTATGAATTTCATTTTTTCTGGTGCATTCACCGTTTGTTAAAACAAAATTGCCTGACTGTTAATTTAGAGGCGCAGGGTCACCATGACCCCCGTCATCACCTCAAATACCATCACCTCTGTGCTCAGCTGGGCACACAGACCAGGAGCAATACAAACCTTCCCCACCTTGGCTTTCATTTCAGTTGGAGAATGGTGGTTTTGAGGCTGTGAAGTGCTGAGGAGCACAGAACAAGGACCCATCCTGACAAGTCAAAGGGCAGCTGCTTCAGAGACCAGGGAGAACTAGGTCAAAGCAGTCTGCTGGAACACACTTTCCTGCATCCAGCTTCTCACGTCCCACAGAGACACAGCTCAGGTTTGACACCGCTCCACCATGAATGAATGAAGTGCAAATGAATTAGAGAAGGAGGTGATGACAAATCGAATCAACTTTGACATGCCAATTGTCTGGATTATGGTCCCTTCACCAGAATGCAGCCCATA
>JAVCKT010020913.1:0-65661 GCA_032273925.1 Rhynchotus rufescens
ACTTGTGTTGCGTTTGTACTCCGACATTTTGTTAGGGAAGGATGTCAATGAGGGAAGATCAAATCTTCCCAAGGCAAATCCCCTCTCCCAGGTGGAGGGTGGGCAGGGGGATTTAGGATTTCCTTTGCTCCCAAAAGTCAAAGAAAAAAGGAAAACAAATACAATAAAATACGATAAAATAAAGAAATCATCGAGATCCATTGCCTTTAAAATTTGCATAGTAGAAGTCATAGCAAAAATGGGACAAGTGTATTTCGGAAGTGAATGCCTTAATTATTTTCCTCATCAGTTTTGTCCTAGTCTATAGCATTAAAGAGACATGGTGCTATCAAAGTCAACTAAATGGTTGCTATTCCCCTAAAAGCTAGCCATAAAACAAGGGCTGTGCATATCCATTACATTGTTTTTGCTGATGTGGTTCACTTATTGTCTGGTTTTGGACTTGATTCTGATCTCATTTACATGGGTTTTATCTTGCTTTAATGGCAGAGACCCAGCAAACTCAGTCCAGCTGATTTACCCCAGCAAGGTGTAAATACTAAAATTGTTATAAAAGGGACAAGGCAATTTCTTTCATTTCAAAGACCATTTCCAATTATCTTTCTGTGTTCATAAACCCTAATACATCAATAGTTTGCTAAGCAGCCACTAGATATTACACATAGACATACATTTACCCCATGCAACTTCTTAAACACTGTTTGATCCTAGCGATAGGGCAACTTGCTCCATGAACACGTGCCTGGGATGCTTCTTGTGCTCTGCACAGCGCTGCATCTCGCTGCACTTTCAAACAGTACTTTGCTCCCAAATAAAGAACAGGGAAATCCTCCAGTGAGCATCTCCAAACCCTCAGCTGCACTCAGTCTTCCAACTTAAACCACGGAGGAAAAAGAGGCTTTCTTCTTTTATGAGGAATCGGGCTGAGCAGTTGCTTGTGACAAGAGGAGCAGTGTTGATAAGGCTGGGACTGAGTTTTTCTGCTGTATTTTTTCATTCACAAAGACTTTTATTAGATCCTGTGCTCCACTGTCAGCCGCATCTATCCTTTTACTATCTCTCCTTTATCCAGGAGAGCATCTTCAGCCTCTCGCTCTTCTTATTTATTTTGCACTTAAAAAGCTTCTGCACACGGAGCTCCGAACAGAACCCAAAATCTGCCTCACTTCTGTCACCCCCAGTCCTCTAACAGGGTCTTGCATGCAATAAATGCACAATCCTCACGCATGGGTTTGGGCTTTATCCCATATATTTTGGGGATGATGGTTGTGATGGTGGAAAAATCAAAACCATTAGGCAGGGCTAATGGTAAATTTAGTATTTTTAGGAATACTCCTTGTATTGCAAAGAGCTTCAGGGGAATTTGCTCGTGCAAAGCAGCCTGCAAGCTGAAGAAGAGGTGCTGAACTTATCAGTACTTTAAAGGTGCCTCTGCTTTCTTAAGATTTCCTTAAGAAATCTCACGGTATTTCTCTTAAAAGGAGGTGCAGATAAGAGGGTAGAGGTACCAGGCATAGAAAAGGGAAAAGGAGAAAACCATGTTTGCCTGTAGGCAGAATACTAGGAAGATAGACATAGGGAATAACGTTGTGACAAGCGTCTACTCATATTAAAAGCTTATCTCAATGGCTTTCATTCAAAGGGAAGTAGATGCATTTGGAAATACGATCCATATATCCCATTGAGCATCTCTGCTTTGATCCCATGGGCTCCTTGGAGATTGTCCACCTTTGGCTGCTGCATGCACACCCATTGCAACATATATATGTATATATAGCTCTGTGTGTGTGTATATATATATATAGCTGTTCTAAAAGCAATGGAATAAGTGAGTCAGCAGCATCTGAGCTCAGTAAGGAGGTATCGCCTGCAAGCAAAGGACTGCAAAGCCACGTGTTATAGCTAAGCTTAAGTGTATTAGTCCCGTACCAGTGGTCCCGCTCCTAAGGAACATCTCATCTTGTTTTGACACTGGGAAGGTCTGCAGATATAGGAGCTATCCAGAGGGATGGGATATTGGCCCATCCTGCAGCAGGATATCAGAGCAGCCGCCACTGCCCCGGAGGAAATAGTGTCAGAAACCCCGGAGTGATGTTAAACAAGTCCTTTAGTGCCCGGCTGGGATCTGTGCCCGTGGACGGGAAAGGGCAGGCAGCTAGAAGCGATTTTTAGCCTAGGTTTCTTCATCATTAGCATAGGTTTTTTGATCATTAGCATATTAATGCATTTTTAATAACGTGTTAACCTTTCCGCGGTTCCTCCCCCCTGGAAAATTGCTCCGTTTTGGTGGTTGGGCGGAGGGGCCACCCTGGGCCGTCGCTCCTGCAGCATCACAACGGGGTTGGCATCAAAACCACCTCCCTGGCCCGGGCAGCAGCTCCCAAACCTGCCCGAGTCCTCGGCCGCCCAAGGACGTCCCTCGTCTTTGGGGAGAGGCGCGATGTTTTTTATTTTAATTTATTGCCGGTCTTTATTTGCTGTTTGGTGGAGGTTATTTTTCCCCTAAGAAAACAGGACCGGATACAAATTCAGCAGGGGGAAGAGATGCTTTATGGATGCCAGAAGGAAAATATGAGAAGGGAAGGAGGCTTTTCTCTTCCTCGGGAAGCGCGTTTCCCTCCCTCCCTCCTAAACTCTACAAGGGTGTAATTTTTTTCCATACTGTGTTCACATAGAATATACCAGTTACTGACCAAAAGAGAAGGCAAAGAAAGTCTCTTTTCAGATTCTGAGAAAACATCCTCGGGAAGAACTGATGTTTTTGCTCTTTAAAGCCTTTTGTTACACACAGGTGGCTCCTGCAGCATTTTCTGAAATACAGTCAGTACGACCAGACAATATAGATGATTGCGTATTATTTTTCCTCATTTCTACTGTTACCACAAGCTCAGAAACATCAGCTGCCTGCAAAACTGTTCATAAAAGTCTCAGCCACAAGCCATGCTGGACAGAGCAGAGGACTGATAAATTCAACACCGGCACGGGGGCTGGTAGGCCTCCACAATTTCTCTTTTCCTGCAAGCTGAAAAGCTCTGAACATGTTACTGGGTTTGCCAATAGCTCTGTACTTTGGGGCTGAAAGGGAAAAACAAACCACCACTCTCACCAGCAGCAAAAAGAATGATGAGACACCAAGTAGCTTTGCAAAAAGGAGGCGCGTGGAGACTACTCACCAAGTATTTTAGACTTGTTGGTGACAACAAAAATACTAATGTTGTTTTGATTGCCTGTCAAGTAGAATTATTCATCCCAGCTGAGCAAAAATTTCTTTGGTATTTAGACATATGGGCAGAGGATCCATTGCAGTGATAAATGAACCGCTACGGATTTAGAAAACTGTCTAAATCCCCCCAATCTGGACAGTTCCTGGGAGCCCATCCAACATGAGATGGGCTTCTCCCCCTGTAGCCTCAGTCCAGTGAGGCTGGAGACCTTGTGGACCCGCTCTTCTGGACTGCAAGAAAATAATGAGCCCATTAAATTAATGAGTAAACCCAACACACATTGAAAGAGACGTCCATCCTTTGTGGTACCCCTACGGACTGGGCATCCTGAGGGATGTCCTGGGGGTCTCCCCATCTCCCCACGCTTGGCCAATCTCCTTGGCTGGGCCAATCTCTGGCTCTGCTGGTCGGGGAAGGTGATGGGTGCATGGTCAGAGATGCAGAGAGGATATTTGCAAAAACCATTTGCACATTTAGCAGTGATGTCAATGGGTTTGATCTGCGCTCCGGGCTGTGAGACACGGACAACCGAGCAGCAGCTGAACACAGGTCTAGGACCTTGGGTGTATTGAGTAAAGTTGAGAATGCATCTTCATGCGAGCCTCTCTATAAATCACCCATACAGCACCTATAAATATTACCTGTCAAAGGAAGCAATACCCAGTGATTTATTTTTACAGCGGGCTGAAGAATTTCCCTCGGAGCAGCCCTTTTAGCAGAAAATGACTTTTTAAACAATGCCGACATCTGGCAAGGGTTCTCCTTTTGGAAAGTCCCTCACCCAGAAGAGTTTCTGAAGATTTCTGGAATTCTGAATGATGAAACGAGACTACATTAATCTATCTCCCTCTTCTCCCCACCCAAAATATCTTCAAGCCTGTTTCATTTTTCATTGTGGTTTTGCATTGACTTCTACAAAGCAGAGGACCCATTATGAAGCCTCTATGGCATTATATGATGCAGAAAAATCTCTGTTTTAAGGAGTGTATAGCCAGCTTTCCACATCTAATTCCAGCACAGGGAAGGAACAGGCTAGGACGCTCATCTCCACTTGGCCAAGGCCACTGGGTATCCCTCCTAAAGGGCTATTTCCACCATCCTCTGTCCACCTGCCACGAGACAGGTTGCACTTAAGTCTTTAAGACCTGTTGCAAAAAAAAAAAGATGATAATAATAACTCTATAATGTACTTCTCATATCCCCCCACCTTCAGCTGTATTTGCAGCCTGGTTCCTCACCTTGTATTCCCCCCGGATAATTCACGCTGCCAAGCGGGCAGCTTCTGATCTGCAATCGGCCTCCGTGCAGAGGCTGCGGCTGCGCTGGTAGAGATGGGCTCGAGCTCTGGCTTTTCTGCAGCCGCCCGGTGATATTTCCCAGAGACAGTCCGTGTTTGCTGTCAATGCAATTTCCATTTAAATGGAGGTTGCTCCTCGGCGCCGCACGGGTGCCTGTTAAACTAGATTCTTTCCTCCAGCAAAAGGCAGCAAATTAGGTGGGGGGAAATAATTCTGCTGTGAAGGGGAGGGAGAAAGCACAGAGACTTAATAAGAAATTCAGCTGGATGTATGTCTGCAAAGAAAAGAAAAAATCTAGATCTTAGTAAAGCTTGGATTACACTCCCCGCTCTCTGCACTATCTGCTGCTCCTGGAAACGCCTTTCTCCTTGCCAATCTGATTAGCTCTCCAGAAAATCACAAGCAACCCCAAATCTTGCGCGTTAGGAAATGAATAGAAATGAAGCCGCGAGGAAGGCGGGTGGATCAGCCCCAGAAAAGCACTCGAGGACAGGAATGATGCGACGAGACGGGTGTCTCAGGTGGGTTCCTGATGTGTCTGCTCTGCTAGTGGTGGCCGGGGCAGGACATGGTGGGATATGGGCAGCCCAGGCTCAGTCCCACCATGATGCTAAATAACAAATACCCCCACAAACCATGAGGAGAAATGACTAATTTATCACCTGCTCCAAAATCCGGAGTAAGAAAGAGAGGAAGCAAGACAAGAAAGAGGAAAAAGGAAACATAAAGACAGCGTAATCCTTCCTGAGCTCCGTGAGAACATTGCTTATGGTCCAGGACTTCCACAACCACCTGAATGTGAAGCACATCCATTTGCACTGTCTTGTCCTCACGGGAAGGATATGGCATTTCAGAAGGAAGAGGATGGAAATAATGGCATATTTCCAACCAGATGGGGAGACAGCACAGGGATGTTAATTCCAAAGATGGTAAATTGTAGATGAGGCTCTACAAGAACAAGTAGACTCTTGATGGAGATCAACACAACCGGCTTTTTTTCCCTTTTCCCTTTAAAATGGCATCAATCTTCATAGAGCATTGAGTAAAAGTATCAAGGGGGCAAACGCATTATTCCTGATACCGATCAATTAATCCATAAAAAAAGAAGGAAAACCTCTCACTGTCGTACATGCAACGGCAAGAGGGACGTGTAGCCCCAAACTTCAACCTGGACAAACGTGTCTAGCAGCAGAAATCCAACCCACAGCTCCAATTCAGGTGTCCCTGAACTCCAGGGCCAACAGGCTCTGCTTGCAGCCCCATAAAACCAACCCACTGTGTTTTAGGTTGTGAAGGCTGCCTTACAACCCCCTCTACACAAATACAAACATTTTGGGCCCTGAGCATCATTGACCTTATTAAGACTATTTGGTCGTAAACATCTGGCTTTCTTCCACAGGTCTCAACCCCTTTTAGAAGCAATTACTCAGTTAGGAGACGCAACACTCAGCAACAGAAACGCCTGCGTTTTGCCAAACGCGAGATGAGAACAGTCAGAGGAAACATAGAGAGAGTGAAGCACAGAGAAGTGGGTCATTCGCCCTCCCAGACATGCTAAAAAATACATGAGCCGTGTGATGAAGAAAGGGAAGGCAACGCTGGCAGGTGACGCAGGGGTATCCCCTCCTCCCCAGTGCTGCTCTCCTGACTGCTCGTTGATCCATCCCCTTCCCCAGCCACGTTCCAGCATCTATCGTTGAGACCTTATTTCTTTTCCAGAGAGAGTTGTGTCCATCAGCTGCAATTTATCATTAAGTGGGCAAAAAACTTAAAGACATTCTCCATAAAAAAAAAAAAAAAAAAAAAAAAAGTGAGAAAAGCTTGAGTTTGAGCTGTTTAGGCTAGAAAATGCCATAAATTAAATGGCATTAATAAATACCATAAGTTAAACAGAGGTGCTTGTGTGCAGCACCGTTTAGGGCAGTTATAGCCCATGGAAGATGTTGCTCCCAACCACGTTAAATCCAAACGTTTCTCTGGTTTTGGGGCCAGCTGGCTTTGGTTCCCAGCGGTCAGACCTGCCAGGACTCTGCTGCATCTGCCCACCCTCAAAACCAGCAGGTCCTGGTCTGTGCTGGTGATGGAGAGACGAGCACCTGCCTTGCACACCGCAGGCTGCAGCACGGAGCAGCCGCCCTGCTTCGCTGGCCACACAGGCCTCAGCACAAGAGGCTGAAAAGCCACCAGAAAACAGCATAAAAAAATATATATACAATAAATATTTATTCTTGCTTAGTATTTCCTCCTGAAAGAAAAAAAATCTTAGAGCAGGGATTAATTTTACACGTTCTGCCTGCTCAGCTAACGCCCTTCAGCAAGGTTAATCTTTACCCAACGCGAGTCTGAAAATTAAATCCACCGTGCTGTATGAACTTCCTGTGTAGTTTGATTTAATTTCTTTCATTCACCACCAGAATGATATATGCACTTTGAATCCACAAACACTTCCTCTCCGAGCAGATAATTCACGAAGAGGCGCTCCCCTCCTTCCTTCTCCCCGTTGTGTATCTTAATTAATGCTTCAAGTCTGGCAGCTTTTTGATTTCCATTTCAACGGGGTCTCTGATCAGTCTGCTTGAAAGAAAAACCTCAAAAAGGGATTTTTTTCCCCCCTCCTTTTGTTGCTGCTCCTGAAATCCAGGCACGGCCTGAATTTCTTCTGGCATCTTGGCCAGGGAACAACTTGGCTCAATGCAGGGACCAATGCAGGACCAAGAGCAGAGCCAGCCTAGGAGTGGCTTAGATATTTGCAGTCATCGAGGGCAAGGGGACCTGGCCTCGAAAAGCCCAGGGTCCCTCTGCTAAAACCGACACGCAGAGGAACAGCAAATTTACAGGGTTGCAGAGCAGCTCTGCAAAGAAAAAAAGATAAAAAAAAAAAAAAAAAAGAAAAAATAATAGCACGGCGTAGGAAATTTGTGCGAGGAACATCTCGTTGTCAAATGAACATATTAATAATTAGGCAGAATGAGAACGTGAAGTGCCGAGAGGAGGCGCGACGGCGCCGTGTCGGGCGGCAAGCCGAGCGCTCCCGAGCGCTCCTCCGCACGCGTCGCCTATGGAACGAGAGCGGCCGCTTCGCCCTGGGTGAGAAGCTGCTGCTGCTTCAGGGTTTTGGGGTTTCTGCTTCTCCGCGGTGTTTATTTTTGCTCTTGGATAAGTGGGAAAACCCGCTGGGAAGGAGGGTGATGTGCCAAGTTTTGCTTGTCGGGAAGGGAGATGCGTTCAGGGCCTGAACGCTGGAGCTGGCATCTCTGGAGGAAACCGCTTTGCGGCCACGATGCCCAAGGATGCTCAAAGCCAGAGCCAGAAGTTACAAGGAGCAAGTGAAATGGCCACGGGGACCATGAATAAAGTGGTAGCCTTATATAACCATAAATAAAGTAGTGGTTCCTCTCCTGCTTGAAAGAGACAAACCAAAAATGGTGTTTTCAGGTAACTTGGAGCCACGTCCCCAAACGTGCAGGTTGATCCCATGCCCTGAGAAGCTGCTGCTGTTGAAGGCCTCCTTGAGGGCCCAAGTCCTTGATGGTCCTCAATCCAAGAGGCATCTCAGGATCCCCCCAGCTGGAAGCCTGCAGTCTTGGGATGAACCCAAGGCTTTAAGGACCCGAAAGATGGCTCTGTGGTGGCCTTAAAGGACGACCTTCATACCTGGCACGAAGCAGTGGATTCCAGGTGGTTATTCCAGCTGGTTAAACAGTTGTGGGGAGATGTGCAGAGCATCAGCCCTGGGTGCTTTTGGAAATGATTTGGCCAAGCCAAGCAGGCAATTCCTGCCTGCCTGAAGGAAAGAAAAAGAAAATGGAAAGAAAAAAAGGAGAGGGACGGGGGGGGAAAAAAAAGAGAAGGTCTCCTTGCAGTGACACAGTGATTTATGGATAACTATATGATAATATATTGCTTCCCACCTACTGCTTTTGAGCTATGCAGAGGAGGGAAAAAGGAAGCAGAATGGGAAAGCTCCTTGGTAGGGAGAGCAGAGCAGGGCACTGCAGGAGCATTTAGTGCTGCAGGGCCTGGGTCTTGCCCAAGGCGCTGGGAGAAAGGGGTAAATTCACCTTGCACTGTAGTATTTTTGCTACGGACTCTTCAGCTTAGGCTTTAGGAGGTGGTGAACTGCCAGGAGGCATCTCCAGCACTTGTTCTTTCCCATGGCAAGTCTTTCCCACATGCTATAGGTCATATCATTTCAATTCATTTAACTGAGAGCTTAATAAAAAATAAAAACAAAAAAAAAACCCCAGGAACGAGCCTTAGTTGACAAGAAAAGACGCTGGATGGAAAGCAGATGATTATTGCAAGAAAGTCTCTTGCTTTTTATGCATGAAAATCATGCTCTGCCCAATGCTTTGCATACCCGCTTCGTGCTGAAACACACTCCTCCTCTCTTCCAGTCACAGCCTCCTACCTGGCCTGGCTGTTTTTCTCTTTCTAGCAGAGCTTTAGCAGTATTAAGGAAGCCTAAGGCTTAGTACATTTAAAAAAAAAAAAGATAAAAAAAATCATGCATTTTCTTCTGTGTTTTTTTTTTGCCCAAACTCACCCTCGGGAATAAACCCCCAAGATCCTAAATTGAATCCTCGGCAATGCTCCTTTTTTAGCCACTCTTATTTTTGCCCATTGCTCTTGTGAAACACGGTATTTTGGGTGCTTTGGGTATTTTGGGTGCAGAGCTTCGCTCTGGGGGCCAAGGACAGTGGGGGTGTCCCCCCCCCCTCGTTCTGGGGGCTGCAGCACAGATTGTGTTGCCAGGGGATGCACCAGAGCTGGGAATCTTCCTCCTCCTCCTTCCCACAGATGAGAAAGAAAGCGGGAAGATGAAGTCAGGCACGCGCATTAAAGGAGAGATTTTTTTTAATACGCCTCCAAGATCCCTCAGTTTTGCTTTCAAACAAGTTACCCTGCAAAACGAGCTGCTCTGGGACCAGCCAAGCTCAAGCTGGGTCCAAAGGCACGTTCCTCATCACCAAAAGGTAGAAAAGAGACGCAGAGATCCTCCGCTCTCCATCCTTGGCCCATGCACCGCCTTTATTCATGCAGGTGCATTTTGACAAGAAAAACCTCAGATTGTGGCACAAACCTGAGAGGTCTTCAGTTCCCGCGCTGGGTTTTCCACAACCTGCTGTCTCGTGCGGATCTGCCCAGGAGGATTCGGCACGTCTTACCTGGCAGGCACCACCACCACGTCCCGCTCCAGCACCAAACCAGGAGAGATGAGATGAGAACCGCGCTGCCCCTTCCCCGTCCAGCAGCGCCAGGCGCCTTCGGACCCGCGCGCGGATCTCGGCTAGCAGAACCCACAGCACTTTTTCCAACCAGGAGATCAGCTCCTCTGTCTGCCCATCTGGGTGCTGTTTGCTGCCAACAGCCACGCTCCAGCATGAGCACCTCGGGGCGCCTGCAGGATCGAGGGCAAAGCTCTCTGCTCAAGTTTGAATAATTCCATCTATTTTTTCCCCCTTATTTTCTTCCCCCCGTTGCGCTGCCTCTGCATTTCTGGGATCTGCTTGGAGGAAGCTTTGCAATATCCCAAGCTTTGCATCTCCAATGAGGTAATTATACACACACTTAATAAAGGACACAGGCTGCTTACCTCTGCATCTCTCTCAGTTTGGTATGTGCTGCTGGTAGCCCAACAGGAGAGGTGGAAGGGCCAGGGCTGTGACCGGAGATCCTGCCCCATTGCTCCTCTTCCCAAATCCACGGCTGGGTGAAGGCATCGGCTCCCGGGTACCACGATGGATGAAGATGAGGAAACAATGGGTGAGGAGACCTGGCGGCCTCCCCATCTCCTCCTCTCAGTCCCAGCAACGGCAACACCCATTGAGTCCATCCGTGTTTCCCATGGAGCAAAGACAGATCCCAGGCTGGGAAGTCGGAGTCCTCTCTCTGCTGTCTGTCTCTCATTATTTCTCAGTATATTTTGGGTTTGGGGGCTTCGTCCCTCCTCCGATGAGCTCTTGGTGCTCCGCTGAGCAGAGGGGTCGTGGGAACCCACGCTGCAATCAACTCCAAGAAGACATTCACATCACGGGGGCTTAGGTGGAAACAGTAAACTTGATTTATTGAAAAAAAATCTATTACATTTATTCCTTTATTACACAGGTTTAAAATATTTTAAAATAGCTCTTATGGGCATTACACTTAAATTTTATGACATGTTTATTGGACTTCGAAGAAATGTACAATACGTCATTTGACAGTATATTTTAAAAAGGGCCTTAATGTACTAAATTTTTTTTTTCCATAGGTTTATTTTTCTTATCAACATTTGTTCAAGTCATATATATTAAGGAAGGAGGGAAATAAAATTACACAAAAAGAAGGTCTGCAAATACAAGTAGTAATTTTATTGCAATATACCGTAGAGCTAAGTGGTCTGGGGGAAAATCGGAACAGTTTTGAACTTCAGTACAATTACAACACTGTGGAAGTTGACAGAGGATTTTTCTTTTCTTAAAGCAAAGAAATAAAAGAAAAAAAAAAAAAAAGAGTGGGGGGGGAAGCTCCCTTGATGAAACCCCCCGGTACCAGAATCACACGACCTAGGTGGATGGGCACGCTCCGCTGCTCCCGCTGTCCCCGCGCGAGGCTCTGACGCATCCCACCCTCGTTTGCACCGCTTTGCTCTTGGACTCGGTGGATTTTAGGGTAGCACCTTGTTAAGGATGATTTCCCCCCTTCATATTCGGGGGGAAACCAATAAACCAGAAATAAAACAGGACCGCGACGAGACGGGGGAGGCGGATGGAGCCGCTCTCGGGGAAGGAGAAGCACCTCGCGGGATCCGCGCGCTCCGCTGGGAAGGAGCGGGGGAAAAGACATCATATATAGGCTTTTATTCACAGTAAATGTGATGTCATTTCCAGCACGGCGGCAGACCCCCCTCCTCGGGCTCGAGCGCGTGCTCCAAGGCTCCAGGCCACATTAAAAGCCCTGCAATGTCTTTATTTTCCAGCCGAGCAAGGAAATGGCCCGGGAAAAAGGGGGAAAAAAAACAAAATAATAATTAAAAAAAAAATAAAGGAAGCTGGTGACAGCAGCAGGCTGCAATCTGAAAATGCCACATGGGAGAAAAAGGCGTTCATGGGAAGACACGGAAAATTGCACACTGTGGGAGCTGCATCCTCTCACCTCCATACGGGAACAAATACATAAATTAGCACCACGAACACGGAGCGACCGAGTACAGGCTGGCCTGGTTACTGCTGCATAAAATGCATGAATATTCTTGGAAAAAAAAAAAAAAGAAAACAGCACATTTAATACTTTCTATATGGGCCACATAAGAAACCACAATACAATGGAGAAAAGAGCAGGTTTCCTACATAACACGGAGGAAGGCTGCATGAATTCCTAACCAGAGAGGCATGCACTCTGCATGGGAAATGAAGGATGCAGGAGGTTGGCCGCTGGCAGGGAACCACCACTGTTGCATTAAAGATATTCAAATAGATAGCACCACAAAGAGAAATGTAAAAACAGAGAGCACCTTTTCTTTCTTTCTTTCTTTTCTTTTTTTTTTTTACATATTATATGAAGAGAGGACCAATGGATCTCCCCTGCCAGGCCAATCTGCCACCAGGAATGAATTTATGTCTTCATTTTAGCAGAATTTTTGAAGTAGGGGGAGAAAAAGGCAGGAAAAAATTAATTTAAACCACATAGCTAAAGGCAAACAAGCGAGTAAAAAAAGCTATTTCAACTGCATCCTGGTTTTGAATCAGGGTTTGGTAGAAATTTTGTTAAAAAGGGGCTTTTACTATTATTGCTTTGGAGCAAATGGCTCCAGAAGGCACCGGTGGCTCTGGGGTTGCTTGGCTGGCACCTCGGCTTAGGCTTAGGCTTGAGCGCAGCCCCCGAGCACTCCCTGCCCCTGCTGGCCTGGGGCACGGGGGGACAACGGGGACCAACGATGGCATTTTGAGGCGGCCGCGTGGTTGGGAGGTGAGCAACAATACGGACAGGGTCACATGCATGTTTTGAAGCTGGAGACATTTAAACATTTAAAATAATATAAAATACATATATTTACTTACAAACATACAAAAATATAAGCACCTTTAACACCCGGGAAGGAGATGCCCAGTGTGATTTTTTTCGTTGTTGTTTTTGCTGTCAAATTTATCGGGTTAATTTTTGATTTTAAAAAAAAATAATAATAATAGATGGTTCAATGGAGGCACTGGAAACTCTGGAGATGGCCATTACTTCTGCTTGCATCCAGATCTCATGGAAGTCAACGAGCTGGCTGTGCTGCCCCGCGGCAGGGCTCGGGTTAGTCGGGACTTCAACATCAAGTTGAACGCAGGAGTTTCAAGTTTTTCCATATATTTTTTTTTCCCTTAGGAATAAAGCAAGCCAACGGAGAAAATAACCTAGAGACAAGCGCTGGGTGTCACGTCACGGCAAGAGAAAGTCCTAGCTCTGCTTGTGCTTGCGGATACCCCACGGAGGGTCGTGCGATTCTGCGCCCGGAGCGGGGATGCGGCTCTCGGTCGGTGATCCCGGCAACGTGGGAGAATTTGGGAAAAAAAAAGGAATAAAACGGGGAAGAAAAAAAAAAAAAAAAAACAACAACCCATCACTGTCCAGTTTCAGAACGTGCATGTGACAAGGGATTTTCTTTTTTTCTTTTTTCTTATTTTTTTTGATTTTTTTTTTAATTCGTTAAATGGCGCAATGAGGTTACGAGGTTGCTCATTTGGAGACTAGTTTTCAGGTGGCTCTTAGCCCAAGAAGCAAGCTGGTCCCACCTCGAATCCAAATTTCTGTGAGGCTTCTCCGAAGTCATTGAACATGATGTCGACTACAGGAACCTGCTCTACCTTGGGCGTGTTGATCTCCAGGATAGTCTTCTGATAGCCCTTCTTTGCCTGAAGAGGGGAAAAGGGAGAAAGAGGAACGGTGACAACGACCCAGTGCTGCCACAGCAAGTTACCACCCATGAGCATCTGCCAGTCTACACGGAGATGACCTTGCCGAGGTGCCATCAAAGCTGATCCACAGGGACCCGACCCTCAAAGATGCCACATTCACCCCAAAACTTAGCAGATACTTGCACCATATTCACAGCACAAGGTGAAGGAGCTGGATTATTTGGGTTTTATGCACCCCGCAAGGACACACACGATGAGGTGGAGTCCCTGCACTCTCGCGTCGGCCACCGCTAACAAATCCTGAGGACAATACAAGGAGGAGAAGGCTCCTGATGACAACACCCTACGGGCCAACCTGCACCGAGGGGAGGTGTAAAACAAAGAACCGAATCTGGAGACACAGAGAAGGGTCAAATAAACCAGGGGCTGGAAGGACAAAGCATCAAGTGATGCCACGGTCACAACTAGTGACCTCGATGGGGAAGGAGCCGTCGCCAGCACCCAAGGTTGGGCACAACGGGGAGGGACGAGGGCCTGAGGAGCACAAGAGGCTGTTGCTGTGCAGATCTAATGCACTGAAAGCAGCTCCTCAGCACATCCCAGGGCTGGAGCAGGAGACCAGGAAAACGGTGGCTGCGGTAGAGTTGTTTTGCCTCCCTGAGGACATGCATGGGTTGTTGAGCAAATGTGAGCGATTTAATTTGAATATATTAGTTTGACTATTATACCCGAGCGCTCCCGAAAACACCGCATTTAAAGTTTGATGGAATTCACAAGGTGAGGGTGTCTCTTTTTTATCGTGCCTGGTAGCCATGCAGTTTGCTCCCAAAATATAAATAATTATTAGGGGAGCAGAAGCGCACCCGAGGGCATACAAAAACTGCACAAACAAGTGAATTTATGGGGCAGTTTTTGGCTCTCCCTTACACGCCGATTTGTGCGTCTCAGCAGAACAGGCTACATCACAGCTGCAGAAAACAGGCTGGAAAAACACAGCCAAGTTATGGCCAAACACCTCAGCCCTGGGCAGCACCGCTGCATCCTGTAGCCAGGTCCAAACAGCAGCGCCCTATCCCAATATCCTCTCCCCAAAATCCACCCGGGAGCATCCGGAGCAGCACCTGGGAGCTGAATTGCTCCGGTTCCCGCAGCTCCCATCACCATCCCCTGCTGCTCATTTATGTGACATCTCTTCTCTGTGACATTGAGACTGGTTGCGACGGGCTGCGTTCCAGCCTCCCGTCAGCAGCCGCAGTGGCCAAAAAACCCCCGGGAGCTGCAGCCCCTTCCCAGGCAAATATCCCTCGTTAGGGAGAGCAGCAACGCAGGGCACCTGAGCAGAATCTCTCAGGCAAAGCGCCCTCACCCTCACCCTTGAAATTTGTGACGTGCCATCTTGCAGCATCCCTGGGACTTAACAAGGGAAAGGAAGGGGAGTATTTTTCCCCCTTTTTTATTCTGAGGACATGTTGCATTAGGAGGAGATGGGAAGTACTTGAGGATAAACTTCCCCATGTGGTTTCTGTGCGGTTGCAGCAGAGAAATGAATGTCCCTTCCCTCTCTGCAGCACCATTACGAGAATAAGCGATTCTAATTTGATTTTCCTCCTTGCTCCTACAGTAAAAAAAGTGTCTGCCAAAGCAAAATCATTTTAATCTTGGATTATAGGGAGGTTTTTTTTCTCCCTTTGTTAAACATCTTTCAGTCTCTTTCCCCCTGTTAAATATCTCTCAATCTCGTGGGCATCAGTCATTGGAGAGGGTGAGAATTACGCACGTTTTGTAGCAAACTGCAGCTCCAAATCAACACAACTGGAACCCCCCAAGTGCTCGGCCCCCGAGGGCGAGCGGAGCAAGAGGAAGGGCAACGCGGAGCATCCCAAAGCAGCCGCTCGTTTTAGGCAGCAAACTCCAAGCAAGGCTGCGCATCCTGGGTGCAAGGGGCCCCCAAAGGGGCGCAGGGTCCCCAAAGGGTGGGCGCAGAAGCACTGGCAGCCCCGGAGCACTCACCGCGCAGCCGTCGAGGGCGGCTCGGATGTAGGGGTTGTTGTCGTAGGACATCTCCTCGTCGTTGGAGCCCAGGAAGCGGATGGCCTTGTCGTAGCTGTCGGTGGTGGCATCGTGCCACGCCACGGACTGGTAGCAGTTGTAGGTGATGTTCTGGCGGGCCGAGGCGCTCAGCAGCCGCAGGAAGGTCATCTGCACCACGCCGATGGGGTTCCCGTCCGCGTCCACGTAGGAGAGCTGCGGGAAGGGGACAGGCTGCGCAGTGAGGGCCCCGCTGCCCACCTCGGGACGCTCGCCCGGGCTCGTGGAAGCACCAGGTGCTTCCAACCCTGGCGCTGGGCTACCAGGGGCCACTCCATCCTTTGCTGTTGACACCTGGCTAGGAGGCTGCAGCTGGGGAAAGCAAGGGCAGTTGCAACCCTGGCATGTGCAGGGTGGAGCTGGGGGTGCTCCCTGCTTGCTCCGACCGCCTGGCCTCATTCTGTGCATGCTGGGGTATTTCCCCAGCATATTACCCCATGCTGGGGTATTTCCCCAGCATATTACCCCATGCGTGATCAGGCACTGCCTTCTAAGCAAACCTTGCACCTCATCTGCAGAAATTCTGCTCTTGCAGATGAGGTCAGGGATGGGGGTGCTCAGTGGAAGAGAAGGGATGCTCCCTATCCCTGTGCATGCCCACCCTTGTGCAGGGATTTGCACCCTTCTGCAGTCCCTTCTCTCCCCAGGAGCACAGTGGAATATATTATAGGAATATAATACATAGGAATACATTTCTGCAAACCACAATCTACAGAACCCCCCTGCAGCACCTCAGGATTCGCCTTGCACCTGGGGATAACATTAAGGTGGGACTTTAGCTCCTACCCCACCAAGGAAGCAAATGTGCAACGGGCCAGCTACATTGCACGTGCAAACTGACTGCAATGAGGTGGCATCTCCAGCCACGGCCAAGCTATGAGAGCTGCTGCTCATGGCTGGGAGCTCTAGACAGTCCATGTCTTTTGAAATAACCGGGAGAAACATTCAGGCACGTAAACAGCGTAGGGTCCTTCGAGGCACCACAAAAACATCGAGCTGCCAGGTGAGCTGCAAACAGTAGAAGAGATTCATAACCAGACAATACAACCATGTGCAAAAGGGAATAGAAATAAATGAATATACCAACCGGTTGTCAGGATACTGTTGCACTGTCCTCCTGAGAGCTAAATATGACTGACCAGGAGAAAGCCAAACATGCCAGGCGCAGAGAGAGGCCACAGAACCACCAGGACGTAGATGGAGGGGAACAGAAATTTAAGGGACGTTGCTGCTCTTCTACAGATTGCACAAAGGCTTTTCCTTTTGGACCTCCAACCCCTGGGAACCAGCCGTGCACACAGGGTGTGCTCTGGGAATCGGGTTTTGCAAAAAAAAAAAAATAATCTTTTCCTTAATTATTATTATTATTATTTTTTTAAGTGTGGTAGCATTTGGTTTTGACATAGGCCATCTGGCACTGAATGATAATAGGGCTGGCTGGGTGGAAGGGCTTGCTCGGGCTAGTGGGAATTCTGTGTGCACATCAGAGGAAAGTCCTCAAGGAAGCACCCGGAGCCCTTTGATCCCTCTAAACGTCTTGGGCTGCGTCAGGACAAGTGCTAGGAAAACAGCTGGGAATACTCTGTGTTCCTCAGATACTGATCAATTAAGAGGTGGAAACACCAAAATAAGATGTTTTCTGTGTAATTCAAATTTACCGTGTCCTTCGTGCTTTGGATGTCCCCTGTCCAGAAGAAAAAGGCAAAAGCTGCCTGGATTGCACACCCTGTATCAAGCACCGGCTGCTCCCATCCATGGGAATCTCTCCATGGACTTGGGGCAGCCTTGGGATCAGTGTCCCAAAGGGTGTGGGAAAACCCAAACTCACTTCTCCAGGCACATTTCTCTCCTTTTTTTCCTATTCTCTAGCTCTAAATCATTAATAGCAAAACAAGAGGCGCTTTTACAAACTAAACCTCGTTTTTATGGCTTGTGTGCTTAAAATATTGTCTTCTACTTAAAAAAGGTCATCTATGTGCTGGTGGTTTCTTTTCCTTTCTCAAACAGTCAATGCAGGACAGATAAAAGCAAGAAAACGGCAATGCAGAAAGTGGAACAGAGGGGCTCTAAGCAGCGCTGAAATTTCTATTTAAAATTTGGGCCCTAAAACCTACTTTGGCCGTTCAGCCTCTGCAATAGCTGACAAACAGACTGAAGAAAAGCAGAGAAGCAAAGAGGAGGTACTCGTAACATTAATTGATGAAGTGCTCTAATTAAGCTATGAACGATTGTCCTTGGAGTCACTAAGAGGCTGAAGCTTTGGCTTGACAGCTGGATTCGCCGGAGCAGAAGGAGCTACAGCAGCCGCTGCCTTCTCGTGGGCAGGCTCAGAGCGTGTGCTTAGCAGCAAAGGAAGGAAAACATCGGGCTGCTTTTCCTTTTTGCTTGCTTTTTAAGGTGGAAGTTTCTCTGCATGGCAAGAAACCTCTGTGTCGGTGGTGGAATGGAGGATAAACTGAGCTCATTCGCCACATCCCACTAATTCCAAGGGATCTGACACACGAGTGGGATCTGTGGCTCAAAGAGCCCCAATTCATGGTAGTTATTAGCTGCTCTGAGGTCCTGGACCAAGGCTTGACCACATCTACCCACAGCACGACCATCCTTTTCACAGGATTAAATACCAGGGATTTATTTCTTTTTCAGCTGTCTCAACATTTTGCTTTTCCTGCTGACGTTAATGCCTTGTTTGACTGCAAGATAGGTTTTCTCCCTTTAAAAATCCTTAATTGTGACTAAGCCAAGCTCTAAGGCTTGAAAAATGCCTGATTTGAAACCTGGCTTTGAATCAGTGATTTCTCCCAAGCTAAGGGGCTGGTGGGGGTACATGGGGCTCTGCTGCAAGGACTGCCCCATATTGGAGAGGGGCAGATTCCCAGACTCAGCACGGACTCCGGGATACGCTGAATAAGGCAAACAACAAATATGGGCTGCAAAGCCCCGTTCCACACCGAAGCATCACGTAAGAAGTCTCCCAGCATCTCTCTGGATAAGGCCACGCTGCATCAGCAGCTCTGCCTATCTCTTAAAGCCAGGTAGAGCCTGGAACTGGGGAAGCATCCACACTGGATCCTATTTTCTTTCCAGCATTCCACCTTAAACGTTTTCCAGGCGCCTCGTGAGGGTTAATTAGTCCAGCATGCAGAGTGCCACGGGCCAGGCCATTCCAAGCAGGAGACGTGCCGGGATTGCGGCTCGAGCGCCAAGGTTAGCCACTTACCAGAGACCCCCGCTTGTATTGACTATACCATGTGGAGGGCTGCTCTTTGGGCCAGCGAGCCATTTTACTCTGTAAAATACGACACGGGTTAAAGAAAACCAGAAAGCAGCGAGATGCATCTTACCAGTTTACCGCGCTTGAATTCACTGAACCAGGAGCCTGGGTTTTCCTTGGGCCAAGAAGTAATTCTAGCCTAGTTTGTGGACGGCAAGTTGGAAAGGAAAGAGAGAAAAGAAAGAAAGAAAAATTAAAAAAAAAATACATTCGGTTTTGTAAGCAGAGTCTGCATGTCGTACTGAAATTAGTCCATTTTCTAGAGAAATATGTTTTCTTAACCTTTATCCACCGGTAATAAATCTAGACTGCCAAGCCCTATGGACCCAGCAGCCTCAAAATGAGACCATGGATGGTGTGGCCCTGTGTTGGGGTGCTCCATCGCTGCACAGCTACATAGACAGCTCAGCATCGCCCTCCTTTAAAGTATAATGACCTGAAACCCTAAATACTTCAGATGAAAATTGTCAGTACAGTCCTTTCCAGGAAAGAAGAAAAAAGGAGAAAAAAAGGAGATGTTAACAGTAAACAATCCATGATCTTCATGGGCGGGTTAGGTTGGAAAAGGGATGCTGGTAACAGAGAAGGCTGCTGTGTCTAAATCCAGATGTGGCGGAGCTGGGAAAGGCAGAGAGATTGGGATTAAAAAGCCTCTGTTTTCTACACTCATGCTGCAGTGAAGAACAGCCCACAGAGCAGGGTCTCCTCCAGAGGAGCAGAGCGTGACCCATCCTACGTGATGGGGCTGCAGGCACCGGGAGCGACGCCGCAGGCGACCTCGACAAGAGATGAGCTGTCAGAGCATCCTCTACGGCAGACCTGTCTCAGCAGCTGAATCCTTTTTTCCTCCAGTTAAAACACAGGAAAGAGTGTGTTTACAGTCCACACTCCTGCTCTTCCACGTGTTCCCTCACTTCTGTAGTCTCCAAAAGCAATCACAGAATGTAATACAGGTGTCTGGGGACTGTCCTCTCCTTCCCCATCAAGCAAGCCAGTGTCTCTGCAGTGCTAAGGATGGACTAAAATGGAATATGGCTTAAAATCTATTGTAGTTTATAATAAAACCACCCAGCCAACACTTAATGCTAGCACAGTAGCTGTTCTCCTTCTGCTATGGGGAAAAACAGCAGGTTGAACCTTTTTCTGCTTTATGAGAGCATTGCAAAAGTGTAACACCATTTGCATTTGGGCAACATCCCAGCTGGTGGCTGCAGGACTCCTACAGAGCCAGTGTGACAGTAATTTGAGTACAGATGAGCTCAATATATCAATATGTGTGAACTCCATCAACCTGGTGCATCAGGGGCAAGACAGAGCTGAGGCTAGCGTCAACCATCCAGGAAATCAAATCTTCCCAAGAAACATCAGGAAAAAAAATACAGGAGAAAAATATCTGCTCTGCCTGAAGACAAAGTAAGGGAAGAGGAGTCAGTAGTGCTTATGTTTGCAAACAGCAGGGCAGACAGGCTACAGGAGGGAAAACAGGGGATGAATCAAATGAACCTCCACTGGACCCACAGTTCTGGTGCCAACAAAAACTTCTGCCTTTGTAAAGCAAAATAAAATGTTAAGGTCTTATCACGCCTAGGACATCATCAGACTGGTTCTAAAACACTGTTTAAACATGACGTTTCGCTCAAAGAAATTCTCTTTGTATACATGTTGCGTATTGTTTCAGGAGCTTATTTTATATAACAAAAATATCCTGCTTTCTTAATCTTTGAATTGTTGATTTCATCTGAAATTGGCTGTCTGCGGACATTTGCATTGAGAAACAATCTATTGTCATCACAATATGGGCGAGAAAAAGATTGCATGGACTTACTCCTTCTGATTTCTTGTCAGGGAAGATGCAAGTCTCTCCACCAGCTGTGAAATTACAGTAAACTTTGAAAGAGTCCCGTGAGCATCCTTGGTTAGGATCAACCCAGTATTCACCTGGATTGGTAAAAGAGGGAAGAGAATGGAGGAAAGAATCAGCACATTGAAGCCAGAACAACGGGAAGGTCAATAACCATCTTATCAGGGATATTTTGACCCAGAGATGGACTAATGTTATAAGTATTCTTGGAAAAATGGTTGTGTTCTGTTTCTAGATAACACTGTGACACCTCACAAGAGCAGCTATTTTGCATTAAGTGTCCCTGTTCTCCTCTACTTATTGCTTCTTTGCCAGCCACATTTCTCTTGTGGGGCTGGGGAGTGTCCACATTATTTCTCTTGCTGCATTTGATGGTATTCATTGCACGGAGCCACTGTGAAAGCCACTGTTCTGCCTGGACACCCTCCACCCCAGGACGCACCGTCTGGGAAATCAGGGTGACAGAGCTGCAGGTCCTTGCAGGTGCGAGCTGGGTTGTGTTGAGTGCCCAAAGGATGCTTCATTTGCTCGATTTCCAGTTTCAAGGAATTCAGTGAGCCAAAAATTTCCTCCATGCCATCTGCATAGTCCATATAGTTGTCCGCATTGCCGTCGTCCATCAGCTGGCTGGCATCGATGTTTCGCCTGGTCCTCTTGGATGCCTGGATGGGCAGGGGCTGGATGACTTCTCCAGGAGGACCCTGACATGTGGGAAAAGAAAATACAACTTCTCATCAGCCAAAGAGACCATCAGCCAACAGTGCTGAGAAAGGGCATGACAAGATACATGCTAGACAAGCAGAACATCCATGAAAACCTAAGCCAAGCTTGAGTGCTGGCTCTATGATCTCTCATCTCCCCACTAGCAACTTCTCCCTTCACATCCTGCCTTCCTCCCCAGTATTTCTAAGAGATGCTGCTCACCATCTGCTGCATCTTTGTCTGGAAATCTTACATTTACTAACATCACGTCACCCATTAAATCTCGATCTCATTTGATACTTATGACATAGGTTCTACTTACAGGAGGTCCTGGGGGCCCAGGAAGACCAGATTCACCCTTTGGACCCGTTGGACCCTGGATAGCAAAACAGACAGATAGACATGAGTTACTTGGGAAAAAAAAATAACAACAACAACAAAAAAAACCATAAAAGGGTAAACAAAAACTTAAATCACAGCCCAAATGCTATTCCTTCCATAGTGCTCTGTCACCTCAAGTGAGAGTGTAACAGCTGGTTGTGGCAAAGATTTTCTTCTTGCCCTTTTAGGAACACAAAAGGAGTCTCTTCCCCTCCTTCAAGAAACTATTTTTTGGGGGGTTATTCTCTGATGTTTGGGTAAAAAAGACTCTCTGCTAATACTGGAGTTAGACAGAAAAATTTTGTTGAAATTTCCAGACGGAAAAGGCAGCGTCTTTCAATGCATGAAAATATTAACCATCCAAATCAATTTAGCATTTTATAAATCAAAAAACTAAAATGTAAAAAACACTGTATCCTGCAAGGGCAAAAGCCTTTAGGAAGTTGCCCAAGAGGAATTTTTAGCTACATGTACTGGAGAGCTGTGACATGAAGCTGGCTTTAGTGTGGCATTTCTCATCAAGTTCTTTGCTATTTAGCTGCCACCTCCTGCTTCACGGCCTATTTTTACTATCCTCTGCTTTACAGTAGTAGGTTTTCTCCCCTAAAGAGCATGCATTCAATCCTTCCTTATGATCTGATGTTGAATAAAATACAATGCATGTAACAGCACCCTTTCCCAATTATAATTTCTGGATTCAGACAGCCTGAAAAGGCCACATTTGCCACAGTCATCTTTAGCTAATTGCCTTAATGTCACCAAAGTAGAGAAGTAGCAGCAGGTTATGCGTTTCATTTATCAATGTCTATACTTACTGATGATCCTTTAGCACCTTTGGGACCAGGTGGACCCTATATAGGGAAAAATACAAAGGGAGTTAGCACTGTTTTTATTAGAGCTGTTGTCAATCCGTCTCTCCCATTAAAAAGAGAGGCAGAATATTGCTAAACGTTGACAATAAAAAAAAAATTATGAAATAAAATAAAGCTTCCTTTCTATGTTTCACATCCATTGGAGCTGGATGTTGCTTTTATTTGCAAATGTGTCTGACCAGTCTCCCTGCCTGGGGACTGGAAAGCCTGTTGCCCGATTGCCATAACCCAATGCTGCTGTTGTTCTTACAGGTCACCTACCGGTAATCCTGGTGGGCCTGGGGGTCCAATGGGTCCAGAAGGCCCTGTGATACCCTGAAAAATAAAAGGAGAAAGGCATTTATGTGAATGCAGAGATGCTGGCCTATAACTACACAGCCAATCCCTCTTCCCCACTGATTTGGAAGTCTCTGATTTGGAGATTCAACTGCGTGCACATGGTTCAGGCAACAGTGAGAAGGGGGAAGCTCATATAGGCAAGCCCCTAGATGTATATTTAAGGGTAGCATTCCCTCAGGTGTAATGCAACATATTCACACGATCCTTTGGCTTCTGCTTTTCCACCAAAACGGGGTTCAGAGTGACTCACCTCACCTTTCACATAGGGAATAAAGGGCTGCAATGCAGGAGGATATTCCTCCAAAACTAGCAAGACTGTCCTACTGTGCCAGCACCCAACCATCTCTGCAGTTATTCCCCTTTGTCCAAGGCAATGAATCCCACTGTTCCAAGGCACGTGCAATGAAGGTTGTGTGCAATGATCATTTACCTGCTCTCCTTTGGGGCCGGCTGAGCCCTGGGGTCCTGGGAGACCTCTGTCACCCTTCTCTCCCTGCTCGCCTGGCGGTCCAATAAGACCGATTAAGCCTGGATGACCCTAAGGGAAAACAGTAGATGTTAATTAGGCTCTCTCTCTGGAGGTGCCCACAGCATCTAAGCCTCCCATGAAAGACATTTCTGGAAACAAAAGCAAAAAAAAAAAAAAATCTAAGCAAGGTAATTATAGCTATTCCTGACACCTGGAAGCCCCAGAGCATGCAGGAGCATTAGGTTCTTGCAACCAAAAATGCTACAACTGCAGAAACAGAACTGCTGCACTATGGCATCTGCTCACGTCACATGCCAACACACATTATGGAAATTTCTGCAAGGTTGAGGCTCGTGCCCTCAAGCAAGGCAGGTGTGGGCAGTGACACGGTCTGTCTGCAGTCACACACAGGCAGCAGGCAGTGCCAAGGGGTACGGGCTGTGCAGCACTCACCTTCTCACCCTTGGGACCAGAGTCTCCTTTAAGACCAGGCAAACCAGGTGGGCCCTTTGGGAGACAAAAAGAGGGTAAAATAAATGAATACATAACGAGAGAATATGAATCTCTAATAACATTTGTACATTTATAGTACATATAAAAACCCAGAATTCGATCAGTGTGCACGTACCATTGGGCCTGGAGGACCGTCTGGGCCGGGGGACCCTGGGAGCCCTTGTTCACCCTGTAAAGCAATGCAATCCGCTCAGACTGGGCACCCACACAGAGGTGCTGCCCAGCTGTGCTCGTTTTGATTGTTCACCCGTCCTTATCTGCTCACCACAGCTGGGAAATGTTTGCCTTTACCTCCCACGAGGGCAAAGGGACTTATGTTCCTATCATGTTCAAGTCCCTACTGGAAAAGGGCTTGGGATCTCACGGAAATGTTATCCAGAGCAGATAGGCAGACTCAACACTCAGATAAATCACGCTGGGAAGGAATTTTTGTTGTTATATTATCTCTACTACCACGGCTTACTGTTGTCAGGCATTCAAACATAGAAATTATCAGCTCACTTGCGAACAGAATATTACAGAAAGGCATCATCCAAGGCGGATGGATTTTGGTACAGCATAGGAAGCCATCCTGCTCAGCATCCTTCTCCATCTTTCCTCATTTGGGGAATACTCACAACTGGACCAGGAATTCCTCGAAGGCCATCGGGGCCGGGTTTCCCTGGAGCACCTTGGGGACCAATTGGACCAGTCTTCCCAGGAGGGCCTTCCAAACCAGCTTCACCCTAGACACAAGAGAGTTTGCTTTAATTTGCAATGGGGCATCAAACTGCAAATTTGATTGGCACTGGCAGGACTTCACACAATGGATGCAGGGCCCTGCATAACATTTAAATCTTCCTCTTGTTGAATCCTCTGGCTTCCTATCCCTTCCATGCTGAGGATTAGCCTGTAAACAGCCTCACTTTTCAGCCCTGCTCATTTCTGCTAATTTACAGCACTCTCCAGAGCAGGAACCTCTCCTTGTTAGCTCCTGCTGGAGCATGCCATACGTTTTGCAACACACTAAATTGCCAAATATGGTACCTGGTCATTTCAGAAAAAGAAAAACATGCCCATAGCCTTACCAAGCCCTACTTATATCCAAGGAATTTGTTAAAAGACAAAACAAACATCTATATTTGAAGCTGACAGCCTCATATTCAGGCTAATTTGTTGCAACAAACCACAAAATCAATTCACTTTCTTTCAAAACACAACTGTTATCAGTGTTTTGGCATGTGAAGGATATGGTAGAAGTCAAAATCCATTCAGCCCTTACCTTGGCTCCTTTTTCTCCTTGTCTTCCTTCAGGACCAGCTGGACCAGGGGGACCCTACAGAAAGCACAAAACACATATAAAATATAGTTTGATCACCACTGATCTGAAACGGTCTAGTGGAATTACCAAAGTGATGCTACAGCCCCAGGGATGAGGGCAACACAGAGCTAAATATTTCTGAAAAGCTTTATAAATCAACTTCTTGATAAATTAATCCCAAGGCTCTGCCAGCAAGGAAAAAAGAGCAGGAATACTTAATATTTATGTTTTCATTTGGGTCTTAAAAACCATTAAAAAAATGGAATTTAGTGAACAACTTTCCATCAATTTCCAATGGTTGTAGATGGCATATTACTTTTTTTAAATGCAATTACTGCTTTGCATCTCCTTTAAACCTAAAAATAACACTGTTTAAAGAAAAATACTCCTATATAATACACAGAAAAATATTCCTATACAATCAGCTTACCCTTTTTCCTGGTGGTCCAGAGGGGCCTGGCTCTCCTGTGGGACCAGGGGAACCCTAGATGGAGAGCAGAGGAGAACAAGCCATAAATGCCCCATGAGATGTGGAAGGGAGGAGCAAACGTGTAAAACTCGAGCTGAGCTCTAGAGTTTGTGTTAAGCCGAGGTGTAGGCGGTCAGTACAACTTCTGACACCTCCTCGGGGGTGCAGGTGGTATCTTGTTTTACTGCCCTCCCACAATGTAATACCAGAAGGCACTGCAAACTTAAAGGCTAGATTTTGTGGGTTTTTTTCTTTTCTTTCCCCTTAAGCTATTTTTTCTCCTCAGAATGTATTGCTGAGTAGCCACGATAGATGGTTGCAACCAGGCTTAGGCAGAGAGGAAGGAAGGAAAGGGATTTACAGATGTCAGGTGAAGCCAGCAGGAATTAGATGCTGTCCTTAAATGTGTGTTAAATGTGTCATATATGTGCACTGAAGTTTGGGTTTAGCACAGGAACTGCTGGCACTGGACACCACAGATCCCGTCCATCACTTTACTCACAGTCTGCCCAGGTTCGCCGTCATCACCTTTATCACCAGGGGGACCGTCTTGACCCTAAAAAGGGAGGAAAAAAGAAACAAGCAGCCTTACTTAGAGCAAGAATGCTTTAAGGGCCATTTAATGCCAGAGGAGCTGCTGCTCAATGACCAGGGAATAGTCACGCTTCACAAAATCAAAAGGAAGAACTTAAGGGCACTTCTGTGAGACAAACACTTACAGCTGGACCAGGTTCTCCAGGAGGACCAGGGTCACCAGGGAAGCCAACTGGACCCTAGAAAGAGATAAGAAAGATAACCCCAAATTAGAGATACTGTCTTTGGGGAACTGCAGCGCACCAGGGACCTGCTGCCCCAGCGACAACGTGAAGATGGGTGAACCCTGAAGAACAAAACTCTGAATTGTCAACCTCAAAGAGGTTCACAATCCCAGCTTTGCCTCTTCAGCATATTCCACCCGATTACAACTATCTGTTCATCTCCAAAACTGGCCTATGGAAATCTCTGGTCTTAACACTGAGAATTTTGTCTAGCTTTTCAAAAATATATTGCCCAAGTGGCAGCGAAATCCTCGCAGCCGAGTGCAGATGAGGAGGCCTTGCATTTGCTTGCTACACCATGTGTAACATGTTCACATGAAGATCCTCTCAACGCATTTAACAACTAAAATGCTTTCTGACTCTTCTCAGCACGATGTCTGCTGCGCATTTGAAAAGATTCCGAGAAAAAGCGTTCACACAATAAGCTCCAACCAATAATACAGTATCCCCAAAACCCATCTGTTAAGAGGGATGACTAACTCCCCGCTGCCTCCTCTGCTGTTTTGTACCATCTTTGCTTAACACATAATAAATTCCTTCAACCTGCAAGCATCAAAGGAGCAGGAAAGACAAACACTGTACACCATGGTCATCTGGTATAAATCAGCGTAGCCCTACTGGCTTCAGACTACACCAATTTGCATCAGATTTGCATCTGACCCTAAAGGTAAAAATCTCAAATTCACTGAAATTTCCTCTATACTATCTCAGAAGCTTCACTGACGCAGAGGATTTTGCCAATGCATAATGTTAAGTGCAAAGTAAGCCTACCATGGGCCCCCAGAGATGAGTTTAGAGACAGCTTTGCAAAAAAGACTAACAACTCGAGCGTTGCTGGAATATATTGCACAGTTAGGTCTTTTCTCATTGGTGCTGCAAAGGAACAGATTAATATCACCTATCATTAGGTTATTAATCACAATTCTGTCTGCTAAACTATTTCCAACTTCTACAAGCATCTACGCCCAGGGAAATCTCTGCTGGGCGAGACAAGGGAGCCCTGCTCTGCAGGACGAGGTACTTACGGGGCTGCCCTTGGGACCGTCGTCACCTGGGGGACCTTTAGGGCCTGGTGGCCCAGCAGCACCCGAGGGACCTGCTTCACCTTTTTCACCTCTTTCACCTTTAGGACCCTGTAGAGAAAGAGGATGTTTCCATTGCGCAGGGAAATAATCTCATCAACTCCAATTATTTTTTAATCAATTCTGAAAAGGAACTTCCATTCGTATCTTAAGACATGTGGGCATCGTTTAGCAACCCCCTCCCAACAAGATTTGATTGTGTGCATGTTGTTAAATCGTGGGTAGCTTATACCTAGCCCCTATATGTTCTATTGTAAAATTCCCATAGCATGGAAGTGCCAGCCCCCTCGGGCCACCCACGAGGTCTCTGCCTGACCCCAGAACCACGAGACACCTGGCTCAGTCCCATCCACATCCCCGCCTTTCTGAAAGCCCTTTAACCCTAGGGAAAACCACTGAAAAACAGCTCTTCCGTAGCAGAAGGCGGAGTATTTAAAGTCTACTAAAAGAGCAAGAGTCAACCTGGAGCGGACTTACCGGGAGGCCAACTTCCCCAGGAAGACCAGGCTCACCGGATTCCCCAGGTTCACCCTAAAGAAGGGAAAAGAGGATGGACATGGTTATGCTGCTCTTGCCATAGGGCTCCATGGCTGCAGTGGAGATCGCTCCCAGCCAGTCCTAAGCTGGAGAGCGGAAACAAAAGCTTAGGAGAAAACAAGCAAAAAATCCTAAACTTGTGAATTAAGGGCTAAAATATTCTAATTCCAGCTGCTGCACTGTTGCTCATGGCCCAGCACTGACTGAGCACAGGCCAGTTTCTGGAGGGTGCTGAGTTTCTGCTAATGTGTTGAACATCTTTCCTTCCTCTCAAGCTCATTGGGAGCTATCTCAGCAGCACACCAGGCTGACACCACTTCTCCACGTTTCCTTCTTTGTGCTCGTCAGCAGACACTGCATTATTATTTCCCTTTCTGTGTGGGTGCATTTCCATCTTGCTGGCTCATAACAACAAAAACAGGGCAACATATACATTCTTAAATGAATCTGTTTGCTTAACTAGAAGAAAACACTATTACAAGTGTCTCAGGAACAGAATTAAATGGGCTTCACGCTGTCTTCCCAATGACTAGTATAGAAAACAACAAGCAGACCTGGCTTATCTTCTTGGACAGGCTTTTCTGCTTCCTCTTGCCTTCACAAATGACCACCAAACAATGATATCTTAATGAAGAATAGCCTCTTATTACAATCCCCTTGAAGGACTCAGTTGAAAGCTTCCTGCTGGCTCAACTCATGTTTTCCTGGGTGTTTTACCTTCTCTCCTACTGCGCCAGGATTTCCTATTCCCCCAGGAGGACCTTGTGGACCATCTGCTCCTGGTGGTCCAGATGGACCTCTGGGTCCAGGTGGGCCTGGTGGGCCCTGAAAGGAAGGGGAGACAAACATAAGTCATGTTTTCTGAAGCAATATTTGTATCTGTGGTGGAAATAAAAGGAGAAAAACATCTTACCATTTGCCCAACATCGCCTGTTTCTCCTTTCTCACCAGGTGGTCCAGGCAAGCCCTGTGGAGATGTTGGAAGGAATAACTCAGCTCACGTCAAACCCTCACTGTCATTACCCAAAGCCCTCCCCTGATGTTGGAAATTACCTGCAAGCCTACTGGGCCGGGGGGACCAGGGAAACCTCGGGGTCCTTCATCACCTTTCTGACCAAAGAGGCCTTGCTGTCCTCTGGGACCCGGCTCTCCATCAGCACCCTACAAGAAAAGGGTCTAACACGGGTTAGTGTGGGCACATGCTACATGCAAAGCCCCATTCCCATCCTACTTTGATAGGGCCAGTCACCAAGAGCAATTCTTTACAGCGTTTCCCAAGGACAGGATTGCTACTAAGAAGGGACAATACTCACCGCTGGGCCTGGTTGACCGATTGGACCCTGCGGTCCTGTAGGACCTGGTGGACCCTGTCAAGAAACAGAAATGCTGAGTTGTGTTCGGGAGCAAATATAAGAATAAAAATCAGCTATAAAGTAAGAAGCCCTTCCAGCACAGTCTCCCTTCGACTGGCACAAATGCTCAAAACAGAGGATTGGAAAGACTAGGTCAAGTTTCACTAGACACACCACCCTCTAAGCTGGACTAGTGCCAACAGCATTACAGCACTGCACTGAAGAACAAATCTAAAGATGTGTCTGAAGAGTCTCACTACAAAAAAAGTTGTTATTCAGTGTAGAAAAGTGAACAAATAACAGGGAAAAGTTAAAAATGTATAGTTTTCTAGTTCCAGCAAATCACACAACGTAAGTACATGCCCTTGCTGGAAAGCAGCTACGTGTCCCACTTACCTGCTCTCCTTTGTCGCCCTTGCTGCCCTTCTGACCAGGTTCTCCAATCTCACCCTGCCAGGGGTAAAGGTGCACAGTTAGTTCCAACACCTTGGTGAACAATTAAACACCTTGACAATCAAGTAATAGTCTTGCACATGTGGGCCCTGTTCCAAAGATGCCAATTCCCATAAGCCTTTCCCAGGAAGTTTCAGAAGAGGCCAGGGATTTGGCCGCTGCATGTGTAAGCAAACCCTTATGCATCCCAAACCTTTTCCGAGTTGCTGCTAGAAGCAGGAGACAGCCTTTTGCTACCCTTGCTAGCCGTGACGAGTGTGATGAGTGAGACACCCCAGCTAATGTTTTCTAAGAATCCTCCTGTCCAGAGGGAATGAAGGAATGAGGAAGTGTTGGGAAAGGACAGGAACCTAGGGACAGGCCACCCAGAATAAGCTTATGGAGACACTAACTGTAGGTCAACAAACAGCCCAGCTGACAATGCACATGCAGCACAGTCTGATTCTCTCCTATGTCCAACTTGGCAGATCCAATAGCATTGAAAGGACTACAAGACATCCTCATATTATGCTATGCAGCACATCTGACATGATGAAATGCAAGCAGCAGATCCACATGGTAGGGAAGGATCATGCTGCAGTTTCTTCCAAGAGAGCGGAACCGCGGAGAGACTTTTCTCACCTTGTCTCCATCTTCTCCAGGTGGCCCAACAGGACCTGCTGGTCCTGGGAGACCAACAGGGCCCTGGATGCCATCCCGACCAGCTGGTCCTTGCGGACCTTTCTCACCCTAGAAAGGAAATGAGCAGACAGGTTATATAACACTCTCCTCCCTCTTCCTATCTACCCATTAAATCCCATTAAAATGAACATCAGCTAACGACCCCACATGATAGGATCATGTGCAACAAAGCTAGTTTTCAGCAGATATTTCATGGGTGTCTGTGTTCGTTGTCTCAGCAAGACAAAATTTCTATCTCAGGAGACAAATAAAACACAGATAAAACTAAACGGTGAATGCCTGCATCACGGCTGTAATTTTGCTGCTATAACAACATAATTGTGTTCATCTCTGTCATCTCCCTCCTCCCTCCCTCTCTCACAATAAGGAACAAGACTCCGACTATCTTTTATTCCCACAAGCCAATTCTTACTGATGCCAATCCTGACTGCATGACTGCCTCCTTCCTGGCCATTGCACAACAGATGGAGATTTCTCAGGAGTCCCTGACCTCCCTCCCGAGCCTTCTGGACAACGGAAAACATACTAAGCAAATAAGCCAATCTCTGTTGCCTCCTGCTCAAACCATCTACTTGCTTTCCTCAAACCTGGAGCCTTCAATCAAGTTTTGTTTGTTTATAGAACTGAACAGTGGGTATTTTTCACTTTCCTAGCACATAATTCAATTGCATCTATGCTCTCCTCTGGAAAAATAGATGCCACATAAATTGCCTATTCATCTATCCAATAACACATCATATAGACACTCGGCAGTACAGATGTTCATAGAGCTGATTCACCAGGAAATTCTTGCCTCTGGACTAGCTGCCAGCATTTTTAATAAGCCTGCAAATACAGAACACAGAGGTTGATAAACACCTTTAATAACAACAATCAGTCAACCCAAGTGTCCTAGTGTAGTAAGAAATAACTGATGCCAGCACTTGCCCATGCTGCTGCACCTGCAGCTGGGCTCGAGTTTGAGCCAGGCAAAGCAAAAGTCGGTGGTATTTCTCTGCAAAACCATTGGGGTGTAAGAGAGATGCAGAGCCTGCCTCCTTGGGACTGCCACGACGCCGTGTTTTTCAATCACAAAAATAGTCTCTGCTGCCTTCATGTGATGCTTCCCGCGCGCGCCTCGGGAGCGAAAGACTTGACAGCCTCCCTTGGTGTCGAACACGCAGGAGAAGGACCATATGGCAGCACTCAGCAGCTACCTGCCCAATCCTGCTCCAATCAGCCCTTCCTAAGGGTGCTGCTGGGATCACCTGGGACACGGGTGCCATAGGAGCATGCAGCACCCCCAGCTGGAAACACAGCCCCCTGGCTGCCTCCCGTGGGCTCTCGGCCAGGGATAGAGCAGGGATGGGGATTTTATTCATCACCACTTTTATTCAGGGTGGTTGTTCCTTCTGTTGCTTAGCTACAGTCTGGAATGGCTTATTCCACTGCATCCATTAAAAAGTGCTGCTCAGATTTGGCCCCCACGGAAACCATCACGGATGCTGCTTTATCCCATCCTCATAAGTGCAGACGAGAGCCCAGGGGCCTGTCCTGTGGCTAGCTGTCACAACAAGGTCACACAGCCTGTCATTTCACCTCTTCAGAGTGCACATACCTTCCTACGGCCTCAAGTCATTGTGGTCCCTGGCATCACACTCATTTTTGATAGCAAGGATGTCCCGAGCCAGAGAACATTACCTGCCCTGATGCAGCCAAGATGAGACGATTCATCCCAACTGGATTCTTTCTCTTTTCCCTTTACCTACCTACGCCACACTCAGCTCCCCAGGCACCTTATCTGACCCACGGCTGATCATCTCACACCAGTACTTACTGGGGCTCCCTTTTCACCAGCAGGTCCCGGAGGTCCCTGGGGACCAGGGCGTCCTGGAAGTCCTATTGGGCCGGCTGAACCCGCAGGACCTCGCTCGCCAGGAGAGCCCTGTTTGGAGAAGGAAGCAGCATTAATTGACATGAACACATTTATAGAGCTATGGAAAGAAGGTGACCCTACAGCAGGATGCTGCAAGTACATGAAGTGTAGAAGCGAGCATGCCATGACTGCTATGTATGGCAGTGGGTACCACCAACCTAATATTTTTAGTTAAATCCCTGGAATAGCTGAGTTCTTCCTGGGATAGTGCAGGGGGCTCAGCTCCTGGAAACATATTATCAGAGTCTGGGAGAAGAGTGTGAGCCATTTCACAGTCAATGCAGCTGGGAGGTTCAATAATGAATATTTTCTTCCAGGAGGGCTGCCCTGTGCAAGCATCTCCAGAGGCAGCAACTTTCAGAAGGAAAGCTGGTAAGGTTGAGGAAAATCGCTCAGCTTCCTCCCCCTCGGTGTGCTGAATGATCCAGCACTCTCAGCTTGTCACATATGTTCATGGCTGACACCACCAAATGACTGAGCTACTACATACGCACCTTGTAAAATAAAGCAGGATGCACAGCAAGCAGTGAGATGGTGGCAAAGGGAATGGTGGGCAAAGCTCTGAGCTGTGACTAAGCCTCACTTCTGGCTTGCCAAGCTTGTAAACGTGTTAGGTGGTGTCTGTGAGGACAAGGGTACTTACTGCTGGTCCTGGGGGTCCTGGGGGACCTTCGTTGCCTTTCAGGCCCGGAGCACCCTGGAAGGAGGAGAACAAAGTCACTTCTGGAGCTGATGCCTGAGCATCCTTCCCACCAGCAAGGCTGGAAGAGCCTTTACTTACAATGGGGCCAGGGAGGCCCCTCTCTCCAGGGAAGCCTCGCAAGCCGGGTGGACCATCCTTTCCCGGGAGACCAGCGGGGCCAGGGTCACCCTGCAATAACAGCAATAAATCCTAAGGATCTGCAGACTTCAGGAGGACTCAACTCTTGATGAGCCGTTGTGAAACAGGATCTTTTTCCTGAATCCTCCCCTCTCCACCAGACTTGCAAGGAAGGTGAATTCCTTCCTTCCTGCTGGCTGCCCATCCCACAAAGAGAACTTGGGCTCATCCTCATCTCCGTCCTATGCTGCATATTGGACTGCAGTAGCAGTCACTTACCTTGGTCCCTTCCTTTCCAGTGAGGCCAGGAAGACCCTGTTCACCGGGGGGACCTGGAGGGCCTGGATGTCCCCGCTCACCCATTGGGCCAGTCTCACCAGTCGGACCCTAAAGAAGCAGAGATCAAGGAGAAGGTGTTGGAGATCAGCAAAACAAGCAAGGAAAAATGAAGAAGTTTAACAGTTTCATCCTTTAAGCTGCAATGGGACAGAAGATGCTTCTTCCCTTAGCTGTCACACATGGTGTCCCGGGGAAGCCCGTGAGGATGTTTTCTTTAGCATATAAAGGGGCACGGTCTTGAAGGTGGTTAAAATGGTACTTAACAACCTAGAGACACTGGGAATCTCTGGAATTCAAGTGCTCCCATAAATGACAGATATTACTACTGCAGTTCTTATGCTGAGGGTTTTTTATACTGAAAGCTTCCTAAGTATTCCACAATCATGCTATTTCCTCCTCATATTGGGCATAAATAATGGATTAGGCTTGTAGTACATGGCAATTATTGACTGCCTCCATGCCGTACACGGGCACTAATGGTGACAAGTGTAACATAAGGCTCTAGGCAGAAGGCTCCCAAGTGGCCCATGCCAGGGAAGGACAAGAGTCCTGCGCTCGCATTCGTGCCTGCTGGGACCATGGCAATAATGCACGTCACACCGCAGGGTGCCACTTCGTGTAAGCAGAATGATAAGGCTGTGATCACTCAGCAGCCACCCATCACACTAACTGCGTACAGCAGAGCCAAATAAAATTGCCACAAAACCTAATTTGCACTTGTGAAGACAGACGGAATCAGGGAATTGCCCCTAATCAGGGAATTTATAAACTGTGGAATTGACACTGCCATTAAAGAGGACAAGTTAATTACTTTTTCATTAAAGAGTGTCTCTCCGCAGCAGTTCAGAAAGGACATCTACCAAGACCCAGTCCTATTTCGGCTAAGGCTCTGCCTATAAAACTGAAGCATGAGGCTGCAAGACCGTGTTTCAGGGATACGGATAAAGGTTGTGCAGATGCAGATTCCCATTCCTGGGATGCCGCATGGGCAAAGCTCAACCACGGAGCAGCCGCTTCTTACCTGAGGGCCTACGACACCAGGAGGGCCTGGAGGGCCGGTCTTGCCTTGGAAGCCCTGTTAGGAAAAGGGCAAAGACCAAATCAATGACACCTCTCATGAGTAATCAAGCGAGGACCGAGTTCCTGGACTGCTCCTACTCCAAGGAGGCTACTGACTATGAAAGAATGGACACCCAATGGCAAAAGAAAGGAAGAATCAGGCAGAAGATGGAAAATCTCTAATTATATATTTGCAGGGGGGTGGAGGGGAAAAGTGATGATTAAAATCAAAGTCTTCCAGCTCCTGCAAGGGCTCTGGGAGCAGCACTCCCTGGGCAGTGGGTGCTTCTGACAGGGGACCAGATCTGAAGCTCAGCTCAGCTATTCTGATGGAACTACCAAAGGATTGGCCACATACATTAAAAAAAGATTAAAAAATTCCTACACTCCTGAAACCTGCAGAGAACATGGCCATTAAAGTGAGAATGGGCAAGATGCTTATTGCTGGGCAATTCTTAGTAACCCTTCTCCTGTTCCCAGTTCTGGTATAATTGTCATTTCATGCTCCTCGGGAGCTCTGAGCCCAGGTGACCATCTTTCATTTTGCACACAGGCAGCACAATGTCTAGTTCTGCTAAGCAGGCAACTCTGTCAGCTTTGGTTTTGAGTGAAGTTTTATTTCCTTCATCAGTATCTGTTGAAAAAATCACTAGCGTGTTTCCCTTTAGATCACCAAACCATGATCAATAATGAAGCCTGCGAACCCAAGACCCGTGACACCTTCTATAACAACCTTTAAAGGGTGACAGCAATGAACTATCACCACGACAATTGTTTAGCTCTCCTAAAGCACCCTGCTAAAAGCACATAATTATCATTCTTGCTATACCATGTCGACAGGCTCGAAAAATGTCCTTTGGGGCTTAAAGGCTAATTTTCTCATTGCCACAGAAGATGATCAGATAAATCCCAAGCCTGTGGAACTGTGCGATGCTAAAAGACAACCCAACACAGTTATAGCTGTCTGAAGATCACAGAAAATATCCCACAGTCAGTGGGGAAATGGTAAAATATCTGTATGAAACCAAAGTACAATTTAAATCTTATTTTTTTAGAAAAATATTCCAACTACTATGTTGGACTTAACAAAAAAACCCTTTTTTAAAAAAAATCTTTTTCAATTTCCCTTTTTTTTTGTGTGTGTGTGTGCTTATCTCCTCCCCTTTGGAACATCATAAGGAAAGTGGACAAAAAAATCCCATATCTCTTCCCTTTTATCTTGAGTGACTCAGCACTGGCCATTTGCTTTAGAAGTCTGCCTGGGCACTGAAACTGGTAGCCTCATGGGCAGCCTAAGCTGGAAGTTGGAGCTACCAAAAGGGCCATGCACATCCTTGGAGGAGATGGGTGGAAGGATCTCGGCGAGCTTTAGTCATCACCAGAATGACTAAAGAAAGCCAATAGGGAATGGTTTTCTTTGGGAATTCAGACCTCAAATAACGGAGAGCTGTGTTCATATACACCAACACTTGAATGCTCTACTCCCGTGTCAAGTGTTGAAAGCAGAAGTGAGTTAAGACTTTACTGCTTCTCCCAATTTGAGAATTCAAATCCTTCCTAATTTGAATCAGGAGGTGTCCCTAATGCTCTACATAACTCAATGAAGGGAGACTAAATGGTACAAGCAGACTTTGGCAGGTGAGCACTCTTCTTCACCTTTAAGCTAATCCTGACCTGAGAACTGTGTGCTTGAAATACCACGAGCACTGCTGCACAGTCAGCCTTATGGAGCATAAATAAACATTCGGCGTTGCATTGTGCACTATTTGCATTGCCTTGCTTAGCAAATGCCAGGCAAGTTAATTAAATTTCTGTGTGATAAGCTGAGGGGAAAAAATGCACAATACGCAAAAGCCTTTGTAATGCTCATTTGCTAGAAAGGGCAGCGGAGAAAAATGCAAAGCTGAGTAGAGGAAGTTGTTGGGTTTTTGTTTTCCCTGTAAAATAAACAGAAAACGAGCAGGAGTCTATCTGCTAACATGCAGCATGCAGCACTGGGGAGAGCAAAATACCAGCAGTCGTAAATGAGCTGGGTTGTGATCAGTTGGGGAAAAAGAATAAAAAAATCCCCCCAAACGCAAGACAGAATGATACCAATCACTGCATGCACAAGAACACAGGGCACAATGATCACGGTTGCTTAAAGGATGCCCTAAGCAAAAAAAAAGGAGCAGAAAACAGATCACCAGAGACGTAAAACAGCCGTATTCTCATACCTTCCACATGCCTCATCATTCTCCTTTGGTGAGAAACACTGATTACATCTGTGTGACAAAATCTTTCACAGTTGACAAAGCCGCAAGCGCGCGACACAGAGAGGTCCCTGGCCCAGCCAGGCGCCGCTCCTCGCGGTGCAGCTGCGCTCGGCAAGGGCTTATTGGTAGACAGGGCTTAGCCCCGGCCTTGCAGGGCCACCACGCGCAGCTTTAGCTCAAGGCAGTAGCAGCAGCAGGGATGCTCTTCTTGCTGGTGTGCTAAAGCAGCGGCTGGTACCTGAGCAGAAAAGCTAGAGCAAAACCATTGTATCCGTGCTCTCGGCCAGGAATTGCTTTCCTTTTTTGCAATAGGCGCTGTTAAAATTGAGCTGCAAGTGTCTTCTGCTGCACAACTGTTGGTGCCGGCCGATGTAGCATGAGGGACAAGGAAAAGCATTTATTTCGCCCCTTGGTAGGTTGCACAGAAAGAGAAATGGGAGAAGGAAACTGGCCCAACCGAAGCAGTGGTGGCTGTGGAGGAGGGAGCCCTTTCCTAAGGGGAGATCTGCAGGTCTGGAGTTGCATGATGGAGCAGAGAGCTGTAAAACTCTCACATTTCCAAGGGCAGAGTGAGAAGGAAACCACAGAATTGGCCGTATCACTCCCAAGAGCGTCTCAGAGCCTCATCTGCAGCAACCCCCTGTGCAGCAAGGACCATGGTGGCCAACTCCGCAGCATCTGACAGAGCAGGAAGCCCCTGGCCTTGATGCTGGTCACCTCTTTCACTACATCTCTGCTCATGTTTCCTCTGTGCATGATGCCACTGTGACCACCACAGCACACAAAATGGATGGAGAAAGCAGCTGGTTCAAGGCCATCATGTAAACCATCATTAGACCGACTTGTCCTGCCCACAAAAGGGTTGCTTCCCATAGACCATCCCATGCAGCTGAAGAGACATAGGCCTCTTGAGAAAAACAACACGTGGCAACATCTCCTCGGCTGCACAGAACGGTTTAGAGAAACCAACCAGCAGGACAAGACTCAGCACTAATGATCTACCCAAGATCTGGGGCTACTTACAGTTTCTCCTCGCTGTCCGGGGTGACCAGGCAATCCATCCTTTCCAGGAGGACCCTAGAGAAGAGAAACAGGATGAGACCATTGGCTTGGTAGTTCAGCTGTGATGAGGAATCACAGCTTGCATCCTTGCATTAATTCCTATCCGTCTTACAGTGAAATGGGGGTACTCAAAACCCTGAAACATACAGCCCTTTCACACATCACTCTAAAAGGAAGATTACAATCCAGAGATGGAGAGTTGTCCATAACAGGGAAAGAAATCACTTCCAAAAGGTTTCTAAGGTAACCTAGCCATGTATAATAACTGTAGAGCTAGAAGTGTCACTCTGGTGCGTTGTCCTCCCAGTACAGAGGGAGGAACAAGGAACGGAGCAACCATGAGTGATCCTGGTGATATTGAGTCATTAGGAAACGAACACTTATAATCAGCCACAATTTACTTAGCTCTTTAAAATCTGAAGCTGCTACATTATTACCAGGATGTCTCAGTATTGCCTTTTACTGGGTACGTCACCACTCGTCGGAGAAGTGGCTAAGACTGAGCTGGCTCTGATGATCACAGCGGGATGGAAAATACTTCATGCATTTCCTTGCACCTTCTGGAAAGAGTTACTTACAGGGGGGCCTTTTGGTCCCGGAAATCCAGTTGGTCCTTGAGGCCCTGGTGGTCCCTGGATGCAAAACAAGCCAGAAAACACAGTTAAAAAGTTTACCCATTTTACTACAAAATATCCCCACAGTCTGAATAGCAGATGAGGTCAGAGGTGCAGAAAGTCTGTTTCCTCTCTGGCCCTAAGAAGTGTCACTGCAGTGCAAGCCCCAGGGCCATTCCTTGAAGAAATGCCTGGAGAAACAAGGAGCGAGTGGCCATTTGGAGGAAGCACTACAAATGTGAAACAGATTTTTGACTCCTCTGTACCTTTCCCTCCCACCACAATGAGAAATAGGTCTTCTCCCATCACCACTCAAAGTCGAGCACCTGGGAGCTAGCAGTGCCCATGTCTCAAGCAGAAATACAAGTGATTTGGGGACTGCTGCTCTCCATAGTGGCTCGAGTGGGACATAATGTCACCCCCTTGCTGTGGCATCCCAGTGTCACCAGCAGCAGGGTACAAAGTCAACCTTACCCACATCCTGCACAACCAGGGGCTAAAATCATGAAAATCCCCACTGTGTTTTCACATCCTGGAGAAGGGAGCGAGGGTCCTGGAGGACCCCCAGCCCCTGCATCTGGTCCCTTGCACTGTGACAACCCAACAGGCTTTTAAGTTCAGCTCTAGCCCCATGGGACTTACCCTTTCGCCAGGAGGACCAGGGGGGCCGTCACCACCAGAGTTGCCCTTTTAAGGATACAAAAAACAGCAACATCACATTAAAAATACATATCACCAATTCCGCTGCTCTGCACAAAGGCTTTAAACGCTAACAACTCTGCACCAGGAGCAGCATCCAGCGGCAGACGAGCGCCTGCTCGTCCCTGCAGCACCGCTTAATAAACACACAGAGAAGATAACGGCAGCAAAGGCGTGATACTGCCACTAGATAACGGCTCCCCACTCCGGGAGATAAACACCACGACAAATACACCGGATTTATCAAGAATTCATGTTGCCACAACGCCCAGACACTGCTCTGTAAAGCATGAAATGCCGCGGGGACATTTCATCGCCCAAGTGCTGCTTCCATTGAGCTGAGCAATTGATGCTCCATCCATCCAATGGTCCAGGGGGTCTCCCGTTTTCCCCCAGAGAAGGGAAACAGAGGACACAGAACCAGACAGTCTTGGACCTCAGCGCCTCTTGGGATGCAATTTCTCTTCTAATCACTGTCAAAGGCTCCAAACCTCTTACCTTCGGGCCAGGTTTCCCAGTGCTGCCCCTAGGGCCTCTTTCACCACGTGGACCCTTAAAAAGAGGAAAAAATACAACATTTCAGCCCTTCTTGCTGCCCACAGCACCCTGAGGCTGTTTTAAGATATGCATTAAGTAAAAAAGCACTTTGGTGATGGACAAGCACTGGAGGATCAGATCTTAACCAGCCAGGGTGGGAACCACATCAATTTTCTTCACCCAAGGGATGGCCTCACCAAGCTTTCAAAACGCACAGAGAAGAAGAAAGAATAAAGAGAAAAATTATCATTACCGTTGGACCGCGCTGCCCCCTTGGACCTGGTTTGCCAGGTGTCCCCTGCAACGAGAAGACACACGGGTGAGCTGGCTCGCTTTGCTCTTCGCTCTCGCCTCCTCGTTCTTGTATTTGCTTTCAGTTACAACGTCTGGACAGGTCTGGCCCCGATCCCAACGCCTGGATGAAGTTTCACACCTAAGGAAGGGGTCTCTTACAGCATCCTTTACTCGAGGCCTTTAAAGCAATTCTAAGACAACGCCACCAGTGTGGACCGTGCAGTTCCATCAGTGAAAAGGCACATATACAATTTTTTTTTTTAATTAAAATGGAGAAAGCCAGCAAACACACTAAAGCCAAAGCTTTTCTGCCCTTACACCCCACATCCGCCGTCTTTCCCTGTTGATCTTCTCTCCATCCTCCTCCAGCAGCTGCTCTGCAGCCAGCAGGATCTGCCTTGCTAAATATTTAAGGAGCTGCAGCAGCAGGACTGGACCCTGAACCTGAGCAACTGCTTTACACAACACAAGCCCATTTAGCCACCCCTCATCTTCACGGGTCTTACACCATTTTGGGGAGCTCGGCACTGAATAAATCATTTAAGGAGGTGACAGAGCAGCAGGATATCAGAGCTGACAGATGCACTCAGCTTCCTGCAAAGGCTGACCATGATCAGCTCCGACACAAAGAGAACAGAGACGTCTTGGTCCCAAGCCTGGCCTTAGCTTAGCTCCCACAAGCACCTACCTATAAGAAGAGTAACTGCCTACGTCTCACTCCCCCAAAACACTGTTTTGGCTAAAGTCAAATTATCAAAAAGAAAAATACACCCAAAAAACTCCCCCACACCAAAAAACAGTGGCTTTCCCTTTCTTCCTTTGGACCAAGAGTCCACTGTTTTTATCAATCCCTCTGTTAAGAAGGGAAAAGACTCATTTTCCTTCTAAGGCACAAAGAAGCTCATAATATTCCTTGCCATTTTCTGCCCCAAATCCATCAGCTCACAATCTTGCCTTCTCCTATTTGGCACTCATTAAGCAGGCGAACATAAAACAGGAGCTGGAAAACTTTAGAATCAACTTCTTTTTTTTTTTTTTCCCAGCTACTAAAATTAGCCTTGCTGAATGCTCCTGGTTCCGCATCTCCATTTAACAAACCTTGCTGGCATACTTCTTAAAATTAATTACACAAACCATTATGAAGTGCCTTGTCTGGTTTTCCTTAATCTCGGAGAGGCCAAATACAGATGAGGGGTATAGAGGAGCGCAGCCTGCCTGCAGGTAGCCCCATGCAATCCTGTCCTGCTTTTGCAATTCTATTTTTAAGCAAACTTTTACCCTGCTTATTGCTATCATTAATCATGCATACAGCACGGTGTACCGCTGCTAAGAATTTATATGGCGCTGTAAACGCACACAGGCCTGTATTTTTCAAACAGGGATATCGAAGGAAAGGCATCTAAATTCAGATTATTTCCTAGGTACCCAAATAAATGGCCTGGATTTCAGTCGCTCCATGCACCCTCCGGGCACTGTCAGACAAGCAGGGCAGGAAGATCTATTATTCTGTGCTAATAGCAGAGGCTTATTAGCTCTAAAAATAAAACCACCTATTCACCATTCAAGTATTGATTCTCTGAGAAGGTTCTGAAAGCAGCCAGGGGAGCTAGAGCTCACCTGCGGCCACTCCTGCTTCTGCAAAGGGGGCCAACAAATTCCAGAGGCAAATCCATAGGGATGCGGGAGGCCAGTGGTCCCACGCACGCTGTTCCATCCTCAGCTCCACAAGGCTCCAGTGGAGCCCAAATCCCTCCCCGTGCACCGAGCCTTGAGAGCTGCTGCCTCTGCTCCTGCTGCCCTTGTTGTCCATCTATTTTTTAAAGAACAGTCGACCTGGGAAGTCTTTTTGTGTTGCTGATCTAACGAGCCGGAAAGCTCATTGCAATTCCTACATGATGACAATCACAAGAAGCTGGTGATTGATACTACTGGGGGCCCATCAATAACCAGGTTGGATGCTCTAATAGTAACAACTTGCAAAGAAAAAGACAAACAAATGATTTTGGGATGTTTTAGCCGCAAATTGGGTTACCCTGCATTGCACCGGAGAAGCAAATCTTAGGAACACTCTTTCTTCACTATATGTAGACATGCTCATAAAATAGCAAATTCACTGCTCTCAGGAGAGGCAGAGTGTAATTTGTCAAGTCTATCTCAGCAAGGGCTAAAGGTAAATTTAAGCTGATAGTCTCCGTTTCATCTGGTGTGGGGTGATCCTAGCTCTGTCTCACTCTGCATATAATAGCTCTTCACTTATTTTGAATTGGATACCTGGGAGAGAGGAAAAGAAAAAAAAAAAGAGGCACTGAAAAAGTAAATTTGCATTTTTGCTACTTGTAAAAGCTTCTCAAGCTGGACCCCTGTTCAGATTTGGGGATTTGCAGGTGAAGGTGCTCTCCCCACTCCGTGCACAGACCAACACAGCAGCACAAGCTGCACAACCATGTGTAAATCCGCATAAACGGACCCAACTCGAGACACAAAATTTAAAACGATGGCAAAATAAACCAACATGGCAAACCTTTGCAATGCAACAGCTGATGCTTTGCTGCTCCTTAGCTTTGGGGTCTCACCAGCTTGTGCCCCTTCCCTTTGAGGGCACAGACCTCAGAGCCATCTCCCCAGGGCTTCCTGCCCACCAGCTGGATGAGCCACCTGTAATTCCAGGGCTACCATCTCCAGCCGGGATGGGGAGCAGGAGCTGCTGCGTTTGCAGCTCCCAAGGAGATGGAATTACTCGGTGGAAGCAGCAGCAGCGGGGGTGATCCCGCCGAGAGATAAACTGAATTTCAGCAGCACAATATTAATGCAGTGCCAAGTGATTTATATTTTTCACACTCCTATCAAGCACGTCTGTTAAAAGTCATTTGTATTTAAATGAGAATAAAAAGGAAACTAATTCTACCCACTCTCCGCACACACACAGCTTTTTTATTTCCTCCCCTATGACACGAGCTGTGCAAATTATGACTTAATATTTGTGCTCTGAACTGCCTGCCTCCAGATTTCCTTCCGCAAAATAAAACACAGTAGATTGGGACAATCCTGTGCCACCTCCATCGCTGCTCTGGTACTGAGCTGTGCATGGGTACATATGTACAGAGATGGATGTTTTCACCTATGCATTAGGCATCTTAGGTCAGGGATGGCTCCTACTGCTTTTGAAAAGATTCACATTTAATTTAATGTTAATTAAAAAGCTCTTTATGTCCCAAGCAACGTCTGACAGCAAGAGAGGGACTCAGGTCAAGAGAAGTCTCTTAAAATATCTGAAGGGTAAAATATCGAGTGCTTAATTGGAAAGCTGCAGCCCACGGAGCAGCCTGTGCTGCTGCTGGCATCCACCGAGCTACGGCCCCGGATTCCTGCTGGGTTTTGGTAGGGTTCAGAGTGGCCACCTTGCCTTTTAGCTGAAATTCATCCACCAAACAGCACTTACCCGTGCACCCTTCTCTCCGTTGGCTCCTGGAAATCCTGGGAACCCGATTGAGCCCTTGGGGAAACAGAAAAAGAGAGGGAAGGGGGTCAAGCAGCGGGAGCGACCGGCACGTCCCTCCACGCTCGCCTCGCATGACCCCCATCCAAACCCTGCTGACGGCCCCAGTCCCAGCGTGGCTTTCTTTAAAAACATTCCTCTGCTAAAAACAAAACCAAAGACAGTCCTGAAATGACCTCAGAAACGAACCTTCATCCAAAAATAACAACAATAAAAAGAAAAAAAAAATCCTCATTAGTGGCCACTGCAAAGGCCCAAGCTCGCAATTGTCTCAGCTGCCTGAAGAACAGGAAAGGTTTTGTTTTTAGCTCCTAAATCACTTTTTTTTGCTCCTGAAAACTTAACTCCTGGCTTTTCCTTTCTGATTTAAATGCCTAGGGAAGAATAGCTGCTCCTTTTAAAATTTGAATCTACTAAAGCAATGCAGGGAAGAAAAAAAAAAAGATATAAAATGCAAATTAAAAAATAAAACATCAACATCACAACCAGGAAACAATCTTTCACAGTTAATTATGTCTCCAGTGTTAAACAAGCCTGTTTTTTCAAGCAATGAACATGAATAATGAAATATGTTTCTTGAAAAAAAAAAATTAACAAAAGCATAAGTTCCCAAAGCCCCCAGGGCGTGAGAGAGCCAGGCTGCAGCTCGAGTCTACGTAGAGGAATTCTCACTTTTAATTTAAAAAGAACATCTGAAAATAGCCCAAATGAAGGTGGGCGTGTAGAGAAGGTACAAAGGATGTTTGCAAAGCTGAAAATGGCAATTTTATTTTTATACTCAGGGAGCCCCCAATTCATCAGCCATTCTCCTTCATAATTAGCAGCCGAGAGCTGTGAGGATGCAGAGCGTGGCAGAGGGACCAGCATCACGACGAGCAGCACGGAGCCCTTCACACACACTGCAGATCGCCCCACGGGCTGCACGCCTCGTCCTCAGCCCCTTCAGAATCCATTCTGGAAGCAACGTGGCCATTCCCATGCTAAGGATGAGGGTTATTTTTACTGGGTATGAAATACTAGGAATGCTGCACACCCAACAGCTCCAGAAGGGAGAAGGGTGAAGGCTTGAATTCCCATCGCCTTGGATTTTATGCAGCAAACTGTGCCCCTGCAAAGTGACACGGTGACAGCAGAGAGCCTGGAGGAGGAGATGGTGCTGCCTGTCCTCCTCCTGCAAAACATCCCCTCTGATTCCAGCCTGAAGAGCCTGAAATGGATATGCCTAAAAGCAGCTGCCATCCCATGTAATCCCCATCAGTTGAAATCCCAACCCTCTGCATGATACACGGCCAGGGATCCGATGGTCCTGTCTGCACCTCACCTCTCTGGGGGGATACACGTTGCAGTTACCTTTGGCCCTTGTCTTCCAGGGTACCCTGGTAATCCTGGAACGCCGAGTTTTCCCTGGAACGCAGATAAAAGCACGTTAGCAAAGGAAAAGGTGCAAGTTTGCACCAGGCGAAAGGGAATATGTCGGATGCTGAGAGCAGGGCAGGTTTCACATGGCTGAAATCAAGCTGATGTCCCTCACACGGCTATGTATTTTTGCCATCATTTTTTTCTCCACTTGATGCTCATAAAAATTAAACAGGAATCCCCAAAATTTTCTATTTCTTTCCCCTTGGTCTTTCTATTTTCAAGACAGACCACACGAGCAGGTAACCCTGAAGAGACCAATGTCTGGATACATTGGGTCACCCCACAGCAGTGCAACCATCCCCTCGGGTCCTCTTATCTGAACTGGTCACATCAGCCTTCACACAGAGCATCCCCAGCTCCGTTTCTGCCCTAAACTTGATCTCCAGCTTTTTCCCATTGGATACTGCCCTGTCACACACCAATACTGTCCAAGGAGAAACAGGTTTTGCTATAAATCAGGACCGGGCTACTCTGTCCTAAAGACTCACCTTTTCTCCAGCAGGACCAAGAGGACCGGGATCTCCATTGGGACCAGAGCGACCTTTGGGGCCTTCAGGACCATCCTCACCTCTGGGGCCAGGAGGACCAATTTCACCCTGTGGATCACGAGACAGGTACCAATAAAGAAGGCTCTACCCTCAGCTATCCCATCTACAGACATCTCCACCAAAACAGCCTTCCTTGGCTGTTTCCAGCTTCCCAAATCGCAGGTTTAAGGGCAAGCAAGTCCCAGGACTTGTGCAACTGAGGGCTGAGAAATAGCAGACTCCATCCTTTGTGCTGAAAATCATTAAGAAATCCAAGAGTGGCCAGGATTGAGCTATTACCATGAATTGTTATGACACTGCGGGCTGCAGAACACAAAACATCAGTTGTCATCTTGTCGTGCAGGGTATGGAGAGATGCTTCTCCACCGCGAACACGGGCAGCCTCCTCGCTCCCAGGATGCTGGACAGCCTCAGATTTATCTGCGAGGCCCTCAAGTACCCCTTGTCCTTTCACAGCTCAGTACGTTTAGCATCATAAAACACAAAGAGCTTGTCGGTGGGAAGCAGGAGCCGAGAGCTCCCTTGGAAACTGCTCCTGTCCATCTGCACTTGGCAAGGACAAAAGGTGCCCCCCTGCAATGCTGCTCCTGGTCACTGCAGCCCCATGTTCCCCTTGGAAAAGACAGGGAATTGGGGAGCTTTCCTAGGTCAGCTTAGGCCAGCTCCAAAGGCATATGCCTGCATCAAAGTGTTATTTTGGTGAGCTGGTGGTCTGCTTGTGCCAATGGCTTTGAAAGCTTCTGAGTGCCCTACTGATAGGGATGAGGCTGCTATAAAGCTGCAGCCCTCGCAGCTTTCTTAGCACTGCTCGAGGGGCTGGCATCTTTACACTTGGCACTGATGGGACAGAAGCACATTATATTTTGCAAATAGAGACCTACCAGACCCTAGGTGTAATATTATGGGGAAAGGAGATGCTGGAAATAAATAAATGATATAGCTGGACCTTTTAGCCAAAGCAGCAAAATAGGGCCTTTTATTATTACTCAGATTTATTTTACCTTCAAAGCAGGACTAGAAAATTTAGGGATGACTTTTGCATTATGTGAACACAAACCTCCTGTTCCTAGAACTTGAACATGACAGAAGGATTTGGGAAAGAATCTAACTTGCTATTATCCCTGGTCATTTTTCCCAATGAAATGCAAGAGACTGAAAGCAAGGACCGTGCAAGCTACAGGATTTTGCTCCTGTTGACTCCTAGGACTGTGCAAAGGAATCCGTTGGGATGGGTCTCTGTGTTGCAGAAACCAGGACGTGCCTCATTTATTTTCCTATCCTCACTAGGAGCCACACTGCACCACAAAGAACCTTACCCGGTCTCCCTTGATGCCCATATCACCTTTGAAGCCAGGGAAACCATCTTCACCCTATATAAAAAAGAAAGAGAGAAAAGAGAAAAGTTGCATAGATTAAGGGTTAAAAAAACCAAAAAAGCTTCTGTCTTTGGCATTCCTGAGCAGGAACGAGAAGGTGCACAGATACTCCAAGGAGGGAATAACATCCCCGTGCTGCCCAGCCCTGGCAGGCTGCACAGCTGAGGCCCCAGAGGGATCCCAAGCATCTATTCCCTCACATCCCGCACTGGCTGCGAGTCGAGATCACAGATCTGGCTCCATGTGAATAACGTCGCCTTGCCAGGATTGGGAACCAATTATTTCTGAAGCACAACTGGCTTTATTTTCACGGAGAATGTTTTACATCGTGCTCCCAGGCAACCTCTAGGATAGTGGCAATATTTCTTTCAGCCAAGAAGCTTTAATTGCAGAGCTCAAATCAATAATGTATTTCATCCTACAGCAAATCCCTCGTAGGCAATGAGGACACAGTTCCCAGAAACACCTTTGGAGTCTGGGAGGCCTCTGCCAGGATTCCCTAGCTAAAACTGCCAGCTCTGCTGCCAGATTGTTCAGAGGCAAGAACGAAAGAATATGGATTTCTTTAGGACTGCAACAGAGCAAGAGTTTTCTCCCTCTCCCAGTCTTCTGCTAGGAAAAACACTGCATCATTGATATATGTACTTATGGACTTGACTTTCTTACTGACTTAGATTTCACAAGCTGCTCTATTGACTGGGCTGCATATTCTGTACGCTGGACTTCCCAGGTCTAAATCTGCTTGCTCTTCTCCAGCAGTAACTCACCCTGCACACCCTCCATCTCCGTGGAATCACGCCCAGAACATTAAATCTGCAAATTCTGCCACGAAGCTGGACTCTGAGCTAGGAGCAACGGGGGCCTCAGCAAGCAGACCCAAACCCGAGCAGGTCCCCAAGACTCGATTAGTGCCAGGCTGGAGCCGAGACGTTCTGCAGAGTATCCCGGCAGGCATCCATCCTGCACCCGCTCCAAACAATAAACGGAGGTGACCAGACCCCGGGACCCTCAGCCCGAGGGCTCATTTCAATGAGAAAGCTTCTCTGGAGGACATGCTGCAGGACCAGCCTGCAAAAACACTCAGGTCTTATAAAAAAACCAAGCCAAATATATAGCATTAACTTACCTTTTCACCTTTGGTACCTTTCAATCCACGAACACCATCTGCTCCCTTGCAGGAGATAAAAAGACATGTTACAAGGGTAGATGCAAGCTTAAGATTTAAGAACCATTGATTTCTGCTTCCTGCTACGTTGCCAATGACATATGCACAAGTTTTGCCCCTAAAGGTATTGCTGATCGAGCATCAGCTGCTCATTGCTGGCTTTTAGCTTCTCAGTGAATGTGAGATACACAAAAACTTCTGCTGACTCGATAGGGCAGGTTCCTGCAATCAAATTTCCAGGCATAAAACCCAGGATTAAACGTATGCTTTCTGTATGCACTTTCTAGAAGTAGTTCCACAAATGCCTCGCCTGCACGTTGAGCTCATTTGAGTTTTAACAGAAAACCAGTCTGGGTGCAGACTCCGCTCGGGAAGCAGATCCATCCAGCACCCTGCAGTACGAATCCCAGGCTTTCCGTGCTGATCTGTAGTGACGAGCAACGCTGCTACAGCGCCTACAAATGTTAAGTCTGGCTCCTTTTAGCACAGATCTCACTTCTATGCATGCACAAGTTTTGCATATCTATCTATTTTTATGACTTCCACTGTCTGGAGAACCTGGAAACTCCTTAGGTCAACTGACAGAAACCTGCAGTCGAGCTAAGGTTGAAGCTGGGCTTAGAAGCTCTGCACAAGAGCAAAGCTGTTCCTTATTGATGCAGCACGGTAACTAATTGCATTAATGCAGGTCACTCCATCTCCTCAACTCCTGGTTCTCCAGTGAATGAAGAGGAATTTTGTACTTCCAGAGTTGAGGAAAAGGGGGAGGCAACACAGAAGAGTGCCTAGAAGAACTGGAAGGACTGAGAGGAAATGGGATCGATCCAGGCTCCATCTGGGCTAGTGCTTCTCTCCAAGAGAGGGAGCAGGGTTGCCCCAGGTGCACGAGCTGCCCTGCAGAAGATTGGGGCTATAGGACCATGCTGAGCATCCCAGCACCACCAGCCTCATGGCAGGATCATTCCTGGAGGCGATGCAATTCTTGCAAGAAGAGGGTTTTTTTTTCCTTTAAGGACTAATATTTTGCTCCAGGCATTCTAACATCTTTTTCCCTCCTTTGGCATGTCAAGAAAAAAAGTAAAATTAAAAGCACACCAACAATTTTTGCAGCAGGACAGGATTGTGGTAAGCAAGGCAAGATCGAAAAATTATTTATAGCCTCAAGCCCAAAACAGACATTTTTCTCAGAACTGGAGATTCGTTCACTTACTAGCGAACTGCTTGTAGGAAACAAAACCTTTTTTTTGTAAGCACTATGGATTTGGCGCATGACACACTTTCTGCAGCTCACTATAATGTGGAACAGTTCCACTTCATATTAAACACAACGGGAAACCATTCCCAGTGGGCCAGTGCATCTCGATCTGCAGCGTTGCAAGAAACGAGCTGAAAGCTTGCCTTGACTAAATACACCTAGCTGAAATTTTGAAGGCAGAACAGCAAATGGGGTTTGGCTATTTTAAAAACAGGCAGGGGATTTAAGAGGGCTTAATTCCACCTGCAGACCTCAGGCTGTGTTTGCATCCACCAGCACAGGTCCCTGCAGATTCCGCAGGGCCTTTGGGATGCAGAATGCAACCGCAGCTGAACTAATATATCCTGACAGAGCATAAGAGCCCTAATGATGGGGGAAAAAAAATCCCCTGCTTTCTTATCAGTGTGCAAGTAGTGCAGGCAGCACAGCAAGGCAGGGAGGAGGAATTCAATCTAGTGAGAAAACCCATTGCTGAGACACACAGGCTTCGTCTGACAAGAGTTTGGATCAGGAGCATGAAAAGCTTGCTTTGTTTTCGTAATAGCCTATTCTGTTTCATTAACAGGCTTGTTAAAGTCTCCAAGTTCTGGCTGAGATTTAGTTTGGTTGTTAACTGAAAACAATTGGAAGGGGACTGAGCCATACTCACTGAGAATTAAGACAGAAATCTCTCCAAAGGGCTGAATGAGGCTACAAGGTCTTTTTCAGGTAAAAACTTCCAGATTTACTATGAGCCTTGCAGTTGCTTTCAGACATCACCAGCATGTCCATGAGTTTCCCCACAACTCACTTCTATGTGGGTCCCTCTCCTGTCACCCTCTCATCACTGGGGCTACAGCCCCAGAACCAGATCATGCAGCATCCTGGTCATCAAAGCACCTCGGTGGGATCCTGCTTTGGGTTTGCTCAAAAAGACCTGGCAGATCCTGTGCATCTCCAGTACAAGCTGGAGGAATCAAGCCAAGCAAGAGAGCATCTCTACTTCCTTCTTACCTTGACTCCGCGTGGTCCTGGGTATCCTATGGGGCCCTGAGGACCTGGTGGACCCTGTGGTTAAAAAAGTACCAAAAAGAAAAGCGCATTAAATCAATGCAAAGGTGCAGGATTAAAGAGAACGTGTGGGGAACAAACAGCCCAGTCATCTGCCTGCTTCAAGCCGGACAGGAATGGCAACAACCACCTGAAAAGGTGTCAGAATAATACAGGAACGTTGCTTATGTGCAGTTCCTCAAGGATCCATACGGCAGGAAAGGAGGAAGAGACAAGGAGGAAGAGACAAAGGGGATTCATACATGAGGCCGAAGACTTGTGCTTGGATTTCAGAGGGAAAAAAGGGAAAAAGACAGACAGAGTTCTGGTTTTACACTAACACAGTGGCTCTCCTTAGGTGCAATCAAAGGGTTTATGGTAGCGACCACAAACAGGAGCAGCAGATGATGGACAAGCCCCTGGGTGATGTGCTCTAGCCTCACTTACACAGAGAGGAGGTTGCTTAAAAATCTCCTTTCTGGTCCCAAAAGTTATGAACCATTATGGGCACTAGTAGTGCTGGATGCAGCACCAGGTACCTGCCCGGTCCCCTCGCTGCCACCCTAACCTGGGGACCCTGCAGATCAACCACCTTCCCTATTGCATTCAGCTAGGGTTTATTTTGCCCCATCAGCAGACTAAGCAAACGCTCTCCCACTTCCTTCAGAAGGAGCTGGACAATTTTTTCCAGCCTGAGAGCCAGTGGAGCCGCAGGATCCCGAGCTCCGGAGCTTCGCCGCAGCCTCAGACCTCACACTGGTGTCAACTGGAACAAGTCTAGTGGCGCAAACCCCGCTCTGAGATCATAACTGCTCGGGCAATAACTCACGGAGAAAGTTACGGCCGGGATCTGGACTTTTACCCCGACACCTGCCGACGGTTCCTAAACGTCTCCAACCCCGGCAGCGCCGGCACCGCCGCTTATTGGCTTTTAATATTCTGCAGCCGGGAGCACTGGGATTCCTGGCCTTGCGTGATGCCAGCCGGACAAATGGCCCCAATCACGGCCATCATTTCCTGCACGGCAGCCAGGCGAGGCGCGGGGCAGCTTCAATCAAAGCAGCCTGCGCTCTGATAAAAAGACTTTTTGACAAATGCAATGTTTTTCCAGGGAACGGGCCGCAGCGGGAATGCAGATGGTAAATCTCCCAGACAGACTGACGGCCGTATAATTCAAGGACTCTAGCCTCGAGCGATATTCTCAAATATATTGTTAAAGAGGGACTTTGAGGGGGCTGGGGGAGGAAAAGAAAGCCCACAAATACAAAAAGAGTCATTTTCTGCATTCCCCTGAGCGATGAAGGATATTTATTTGTGTCTGATTAAGAGAAGGTTTTCCTTCTCGGCTTCGGTCTTCACGTCCATTGAGCTACTCAGCGCTGCTTGCCAGGAGAGCAGGCAGAAGTAATAAGGCTTTGCTGCATTTCTGGGGAAACTGCTGCATTATTGCAAAAATTACAGCTGCCCCCTCGCTCCTCCTGTGACCAAAGCACCAAAGAGAAAACTCTCTGGCGCAATCATTGGAAACAGCTCAGGATTAAATGGTTAGCAAAGATCTGATGGCTAAACAAGCTGCCAGTCTTATAATACCCACCAGTCTTAAAATAACCAGGTGGCATCTCCTTGGTTCTCACAAACACTAAAACAACATCCCATTATCTGCATATTTCTTTCTCCACCTTGAAAAAATAATTGAGGAAAGAATAGCCAAAAAAAAAAAAAAAAAAAAAAGAAGAGTCATAACAGAGAAATCTCTCTTTCATTCATACAGGCAGCAGCTGCTAATAACAAATGCCCTTAATGCAGACACATTCTCTCTCCTCTTCCACACTGACTGCAGCACTTTGGTGCCTCTGTGGCAATGAATGTACCTTTGATTTCAAGGCCAATGTCAAATTCTTAATTCATATTTTGTCATCAGTAATCAGGAGCTTGTTGACACTTACCTGACTGCCCTTCTCTCCAGGAGGACCTTCCTTGCCAGGATGACCCTGTTAATCAGAGACAAAGAGAAGAGCAAAATGGGTTTATTGTGTGGCTAGTGCTTCCAAAAGCAGCAAGCTCAATCAGCCAGCTATGATTTATTTGCAAGAGAACAGCTACTCTCCAGGAAGCTCTTACTGGTACAAATAGCCCCAGTGAAGCCAGTCTGCACGAGGAAGCTTTCAGCCCAAGAGCAGACTCTGCTTTGGCTCTTGGTGGTGTTCTACTTGGTTATTCTACACTTTCTTATTCTTTACTACGTTTCAACGGAGAAGCACAAACCTCTTTGCAAATATTAATTCATGAATTAGAACACCTCAGCGAGTTCCGCAGTGAGCAGCATGTCAATTTTGCAGATGGGAACCCAAGATAAAATTAACACCTTGTGTTAGCAAACTTGTGAAGGTCACAAGATGCCCAGACTGGTCAGAGTCCTCATTAATTTCCTAATTCCTAGAGGCAGTTGTGAGATCTCATGCCAAAAGCTCCATTAACCCGTGCCTGGCTTGCATGCCGCCTGGGCGCCTGCCAGCATTCCTCTCGGGATTTGATGCTGAATAACCCAACATCCTAGGGTTTCCAACACATTCTTATCCGCAGCTTTGGGAAGCCTGCTGTTGGGATTTCAAGCTGTAGAAAACGAAGGTGCGAGTTGCTTCAGATGTAGTTGGGAGCATTAGTGAGAAATTGTGGAAACCCATGGAAGTGGTCTTCAATGTTGATCTTCCCACTATAGGAATCATGTTTTTTGGGGTGGTAATGTTTGTACAAAGGCATTGAACCTCAGCTAAGGCACTCGTGCCAACAAGTTAACCTCAGCTAACGCACACTAATAATCCCCCTACCTTTTTCTTTTTAAAGAGGACAAAAGAGCATCTAGGTACTCTACAGCCACTGAGAACTTCTGCGCCCAAGAGTTTCTTTACATATGAACTCTCCTCAACACACAAATGACGTTCTAGCAGCCCAGCAAGTAAATTTATAGCTTATTTTTCATGATCTGTCTTTATAAAGGAAGGTTAGACAGCCAAATTTCATAAAGCAGGTCTGGTTTAAAAGAAGGAAAGTGACAGCTGTCATTTGTACACCTTCAAAAGGGATGAGAAATGGTGATCTGCATTCACCCTACAGTTCCTGCGAATCCAAATGGCATCAACAGCATCAGTGCACAAAACAGGCCATGTAACCATGTGGTGACCAGTGACAAAGCAGCTGTGTCCATGCACACCTATCTGCTCAGCTTGCAGGTCAACCATAACCTTCAGCCTGCATAAGAACGGACCTGGCATCTTCTCCAACTGCCCTTCCCTGGTGGCTGATGTAAGAATTCACACTGAAAGCAACAGCCTTGAAGATGCTTCAGCTGATTTGTCAACTCCACTAACAGTTTTATGAATGATCTGAACACCCACTATAGGAATCATAATCCCAGACTATTCTACATTTGTCACTCAAAATCAGGTGTCTCAGACCCACTCAGGACATTTTCAAGACCAACTTCCAGGGCAAGGAGGAAACGCTGTTTAAAGCAGGCTTAGGAGGAAGAGCAGGAATACAACATGTGCATGCAGTTTCGACCTGTTCTCATCACCGCTGCGCAGCCGTGCCCGGAGGCCCTTAGCGAGCGCAGCGAGTTAGGGCTGCCAATGGGCACAGCCAGGAGAGACCTCGGTGAGCGCCCGACCTACGTAAAACAGAGAGAGAAACAGAGGGAGGGAGAGAGAGACCCAAGGAGAGGATGAGAAGAACCCGACGGGCATGCAGAGCTAAGCTTGGGGTTGGGTGAAGGCTTCTCAAGTGCAAAGCCTTCAACAGAGTCAATCAGCAGATTCTGCTGGTCTGAGCTTGGCAGCTCCAGCAGCCTGCAGGGTGCCCAATGGTCACGCCAAGCAGGGACCAGGCTACTCACCGGAGGACCATCGGCACCAGGCATGCCAGGAAGACCAGGTTTGCCCAGCGGCCCCTGCAAGCAAACAGAAAATCAATCACAGAATTAGTGAGAGCGCTCAGAGCACTGGAGGGAGGAGATGGCACAGAGCTCTTGCTTTCCCTGGTCAGGATGCTGCACTGAGCTGGGTCTTAGGGAAAAGCTGCAGTGACTTGTAGGGAACCGGATGATTTGGGGGGCAGAGTCATTCTAGCAGCTGGGATGCTGCAGGTTTAGTGTCAGGACCTCGCTGAGAGAGACACAAAAGAGCCATGGGAGCTCAATAAGGAAAATCTGGCATGAGGCTGCAGAAGCCGGTGGATCCCAAGGCTGGGAGGCACTGCACCATGCACTTGTGTAAGTGCAAGTTGGAGCACACCAAGGCACGGGGCTCGCTGGACCAAAAAGTTCCTTGGTGCCAAATGCCAGGAAGATTAACCAGCAAAGGAAGCAAAATTAGCAGAGCGGAGCTGCCCTCCATTAACTGCACCTTGCTGCTTTAAGGCTGTTAAGTGATTAGCCTTTTAATTAAGCAAATCCCTGATTTCTCCCACTGACGAGGAGTGCCGCCACTGCTGCAAGCGCGTGAGTCAGCAGTGCAATCAGAGAGCCCGTGATCTGCCCAAATTGCTGCTGCACTCAGCCGGCCCTGCTCGTGGGGAGCGGCGGATCGATAATGTCATTACACCGCACGCTGCCAGCGCAAGCAGGGAATTGTCCTCGTACACATGTTGGTACACACGCTACAGCCCCAGTCAATGGGAGCTGCACAAACACCCTTGGAGAACTGCTGCTCTGCTAGCTCAGCAGGCCAAAATGTCACAAAAAACATGGAAACGGCAATGGAAAATCCGTGGGAGCTGGGGGGAGGCTGAGCGATGCGAATCCGCAGGCTCTGCCCATTACTATCCTCTTCAGACTTACAGGCATTCAGCCCACAAAACGAGACAATTTTCAGTCCTCCCCGCATGTTTTACCGTGGGCTGCCTTCAAAATGTTTCTCTTAAAATGGGAAATGAATGCAAATATTATGAATTAGAGGTAAACTGTGTTTTCTCGTCTCTCATCTGTCTGGAATGAGGCACATTAGACTTTCATAGACGCGGCTGCAAACAGATGTTGCATATGGGGCAAAGGAGCAGCCGAAGTAGCAAATGCATTTTAATGGCAACAGTTGTTTTAAGTCAGAGCTGCAGCATTTTAACGTACTTTCTCTCCTGGGGGACCGATTGGGCCTTGTGGACCTGGAAGACCCTGTGAACAGAAAAAAAAAATAAGGTCATTAAATAACAAGTTCTTCATTCCAAATGTATTTTGGCAGGGCCTCAGCTAAACATCATTCTAGTGCTTGCAATGGCTTGGGATTTCCCCAGCTCCATCCATTCATTCTCAAAATGTCCTCAGAGAGAAGATAAAATTTAATTTCTGTATGGCTTCTCAGCAGTGTGTAGTCAGGTTTGTCTCCAATACAGGGAATGGAGACAGCCTGAGGAACAAGACTTGTTCAGGGTCCTGCAGAAGGCTCACAAGTGATATATAGACATCTGTACTACCCAAAAAGCTCAAAAACAACCAGATTGTTGGACGCTAAAAGTTAGACATGAGCCACTGGATGGGAGTCAGTACATGGACCGGGATGTTGCATTGGATTATGGCAGCAAGAGCCAGGTGAGAATCAGGGAGATCTAAAACCGGGCTTGATTTCATGCATAAAGCATGTGAGCTCTCAAGCCAGTTGCACACAATCCAGCCAGTTCTGGCAAATCTCCTTACTGCTGCTCCTTTCTCCACGGCAGAGCCAAGTCTGTTCAAAACGAACACCCAATTCCTTCTCCCATCCATGGGAGAAGAGCTTCCATCTTACCTGAGCACCTGGATTACCCTGTTGTCCTGGGGGACCCGGTTCACCTTGAGGACCCTGCCGGAGAACAAGAGGAGAGCTGAAAGCTGGCAACCCCAGAGCGGGGATGGTGCTAACACCCTCCTCAGGCATCAGCACGTGGCTCAGAAAGGAGCCCGTCCTGCTTCCCAACCCCTCCCGAAGCCATCCCTGATGCCCTGTCTACGGGCAGCACCACCAACCCAGTGCTCCTGCAAAGGGCAAGCAACCTTCTGACTCCCCCACGCAGCAGTGTAAGGAAAGAGTGAAGTTCTTTTGAAGTTATTGTGAAGTTATTTCTGCTCACACTCGCTCCTACACATGGACATGCAGCCCGAAAGAGCAGAGCGGGGCTTAACCACTACCTGGCTCTGCACTGGCTCCTCTGCAGGGAGCCCATTTCTTCCTAGTAGCACAAAGTATGAGGAATATAAAGGGTTTTTCCCCCCCCCTTAAATGACTATATTTTGGTACTCATTAAAACAACACACATCCTGATGACAATGTTTGATCTTCATGGGGAAATAATGTGCACTTCCATCTGAAATTATAATAAATTAACATTCATTTGCAGCCGGAAGATACTCTCCCTGGCTTTCACAGGCGCTGATATGAATCTAGACTTAAAAGCAATTAGCAAATCTAATTTAGATTCTACATTTCAGACACTCTCTCTATATTATCTGGACTGCCTGTAAAATTAGCAGTGCAAACTTACCACATTCCCCTTGGGACCGGTTTGTCCATCCATACCAGCCACACCCTGGGAAAGGATTTAAGAAGTAGCATTATGAAAATATATGACTATTTTGCAGTACAATAGCAGGCAAATTGCAATAAAAACAGCAAAACATCAGGAGGCGCTTTGGATGGAATGGAAATGGAACAATTTTCTCAAGGTGCTCGGTAAAGCAGCCGGCTCCAGGAATCCAATGCAGGTTTTATGCCTTAAAAAAAAGTCATTTTTGAGTTTTCCCCACTGGTTTAACCTGTCTGCAAAGAAGAATCAGCACCAGATTGTGCAAATCCTGGCTAAGCACAGCAGCCTGATTGCTTCCGACAGCAAGCAGACTCATAGGAGCTAACGAAAAGGAACAACTGGACAAAAGCCTTGCTCAGAAATTGAATTTTTGTCCACCTAGATGGCGGGTGAAGCCAACGAGGCAGGACAGATCAATGTCAAAATAAGGATCTGGGCCTGTTTTTAGTGGTGTTACAGATGAACCCCCCCAAAATCCTCTACTTTTCAGGAGCAAACAAAATGCGGCTGGGAACCAAGAAAAACAGGCAGGTTCCTATGTGCTCTGAGCATCTTCATTAAAAATCTAACACCAGCTCAACTGGAAATCTCTTGTTGGAGCTTCTGAGTTTATCGGTTTACCCTGGAGATGGGGTAAGTTATTCGGGCTTCCTGGCACACTTGGGCAAAATCAGCCGATTTTGGAGTAGATCTTTCCCCAGTTCCTGAATAAAAACCCTACACATTTCTTCACACCTTTTGCCTGAAATCTAAGCAAACGTCTTGAGAGGTTCAACAGCTCTCAGGTAAAAGTTAATAGTGAAGCCACTGTGTTAACAACTCCCATTCTCCCCTTTTATATAGGCTTTAATTTTTACTCGAGTGGGTCAGATCTTGAGTAGCAGCAAACGGACACGATGCTACTGAAAAAAAAACGTAGAATACGGCCTTTGAGCGTTATTTATTGATTTTTTTTTAAATGCTGCTTCTTTTCATAGCACATATAAAATGACCCACTTGTATTATCTGCCTGAACAACCCATCAGGCCAGGGTGGTTTTCCTTGGAAAGCTCAGCTTTGCTGGCGGAGGGGATCCAAGGAGAGCAGCAGGTCCAAGTAAGGGGCTCCTGCACTTACCGGTGGCCCTGGAGGACCTGGTGGTCCCTTGGGTCCCAAGAGCCCTCGAGGTCCCTGTTGGAACAAGCAGACGGGGTGAGCTTAGCAGTGCTGATGGATGTGTTCCTGTGTGCACACACCCTAGAAATGCAATGCTTTTCATAAGGATAATATAAACAAACATCTACTCTTTGGAAAGGAAGGCATCCCGCTTTAATTTTCTTTCTTTTTTTTTTTTTTTTTGCCTTCCTACTAATTCCCTCATAATCCTGAATTAACATGTAATGCACACAGGGATGTAAACCACTTTGCAGCCGAGCCACTCTAGCTGGTGTTACGAGGAATGAACTGACACGGCTAATGGATCGTTAGGGTTGGCGTTTCAAAATCGTTCCACATTCAATTTTTATCATTGACAATCTATATAACTTGGCAAGGCTGGGACGGTTTGCAGCCTGCAGCCAAGAGTTTATCTTGAGAGACATTTGGTTCCTAAACCAGAGGTAGCCAAAGCTCATGGCTGCAAATATGTAGATTTGGGGTGTGTATTTAGGACTAAAAGCTTCCTGAAATGTAATTTATGCCTTTCCTCTGGGTGGCATAGATATTTTTTTCCTGTGCTGCTAATCCAAAAATAAACTTTCCTGCATGTATTATCATCATTTATGTCCCCCTTTTGTGACTGTATTACCTGAGCACATAAATGCTTTTAAGAAGTTAATAACCCAGAAGTTATTGCTTAGACATGTGCTAAGGAGATAGCCAGGCTGATTAATCTTTCCCAGAAGTTAATCAGACATCTCATCTATAATTTAGTTCCAATGAGTCCGTAAATGCCAACCCTTCCCTTTCTTACATGAAGTGTGTCCAACATTTTTCTCATCAATTAGTCTCAGGCCACCGTGCTGGGACTTAAACGGCAAAATAAGACATTTAAAATCAAAGTTGATGGTAAATGATATATAGCTAATGTTCTTTTCATTACAAAGGAAATGTATTTTGGACACAATAAGCGGTTAATTATAGCACTGCTATAATTGCACTGCTCACAAAAATCTATGAGCTGTTCGAAACTAAGTTTATCCCTCCCAATAAAGTCAGGAAGACTTGGTATTCAGTGCAAAAAGAGCTTTCAGAGACTCAAATTGACAACCCAACTGTTTTCCCCCCATCATTTTAAAAACATTCCCTTGAATATTTCAAGACAATTCTGTTCAATAATGTTGGCATGATTAGCCTTGTTGATCACAGGAATTTGATTTGTTGCTAATCTTGCTTTAGGTTAATCTAGCTGCTTCAATGTTAGCAATACCTATAGCTGTAGGCTAAAATGTCGATAAATTTACAGATTTAGGAAGTCTTATCCCCTGTGATTAGCATACTGACCCCACTGAAGTCTTGGCAAAACTCTACTTGAATTTAAGCCTGCTACAATTTCATCCTGAGATTTAAACAGGACTATTTACACTACACAAAGCTCAAGTAATAGGGGAAGTCAATCATAAGAAAGATTCATGGTTAACTGCAGCCATCTGAGCAAAGCCAGTCAAAACCATCACGAAGGCAAAAACGTTCTCCAAACTGGCCACTTAAATCTTGAAGCAACAAAAGCTCAGGCCCTGCAAGACCTCAGAGGGCTTATTTAGCACCAGAAAAAAAACTAAACATCACTAGTTGACCAAGCCTTTGACTGACGCAGTGCTGCTGTACATCAAGCCAAGGCAGGAGGTACTCACAGGTTCACCAGGCAGCCCTCGAGGTCCAACTTCTCCATCATCTCCCTGTTTGGTAGCAAAGATGCCAAGAGAAACAGCAAAGGAGAGTAAACCCGTTATATTTCAGTCACATCACAGGTGTTTCCTTCTTGTTAAATAATAATCACACAGAAATCCAGCTCCCCTGGAGTAATAAAGGGGTAGCCATGCATAAGGAAGACATCGTAAGCCTTGAGACTAATGCTGTGCGCGTGGAATTTACTGAGGATTAGAAATGCTGTAAGGAGACTTCATAATTCATGTCAGTGCTTCTAAAAATGGATTTTGCTAATAGATGAGATACTGTAGGAACAATTCAAGGTGTGTGAGTTCAATAACCTCCGCGTTGAGGGCTATCACAGCCTGGGATACTCCCCCTTAGGAAAGCAATCCTTGCAGCCAGCCCTTGTAAACCTGCCTATTAAATCGTAAAAATTTTTTTTTTTTTTTTTTTTTTTTTTTTCTCCCATTATGACCTCTCAGCTTCACTCCTCACATCCCTTAAACAGCTTCTCTTTTGCCTTAGGATTAAATTTCTCCCCAAACTCATTGCACCATTGAAAGCTCCAGCTGGGGGCTTTTCATCTTCAGAGCATTTTACCTCCACAATTAATTAGTCCTCACAATTTTGTAAGGATGAAGATGTTATCGTCTCTGCCATACAGAGGAAACAAATAGCTAGAGGCAGAAAAAGAACATTGTGGATGGGAATTAGAGCCTGGGAAATCTATACTCAGTTCCCTGATTAAACTGTACATTTCTCAGAGCTAGGTATTCAGCATTTTCAATTTTTCCTCCTAAACCAGCCCCTTCTAGGCCTGTAATCACTAAGTTCAGTGTTTTGCTAAAGGCCTTCCAATTATTGACCAAACAGCGTTAACGGAGAATTGAACAACTTAATCTTTGATTCCCACGTCTGTCTGGAATTTCTGCTCCTTGAGCCTTAACGCAATTTGCTCTGTCTTAGAAAACAAGAAGTGATAATCTGCACACACAGATGAACAACTTATTTTTCATTTTTAACAAAACCAGTTTTATGACCAAGAAGAATCATTAAAGACGACGTTCCAGTTTTAACCTTTTTTTCCCGTTTCCCTAGAGGCTATAGAGTCTATATTCCCCTTCTTATTTACTTTTTTGCTTTCTTCTGCAATGTTAAAATGAGAGAAAATAAGAAAAAAAATAAAAAAACAAGCTGGCCTTCAGCTCGAGGTAAAATTTGCTTGATTTAACCCAGAAAACACAACTGGAGTAACTCCCACCCCGCAGGGCCACAGCCACGTGCAGTGTCCCCAGGCTGCTGCACAGGCCGCGGCCGGCCGGGGTTATCTGGCTCGGCGTTAGATGCCGTGCCAGGGTTTTACGGGCTGACAGGGCATCTGCTTCTCGTTTGCAGGATTTAGCTGCGAATGCAGAGGAGGGTTGAACCCAGAGGCAACTCACCCTCTCGCCGTCCTCTCCGGGCGCTCCCGGGGGGCCGTGGGGACCAGGCTCTCCCTATGAAACAAAAACAGAATAAACCTCTGATTTTGGGCACTTTGCATCAGTCGCCACGCGGTTTAAAAGCAGGTTTTGTCTCCTACGTTATCTTCTAGTTTGCCTTTTATTATCGCAATTGTTGTGTTCTTCCCCAGATCCGCGCAATCCTAGGATTCAGAGGCTTCCCTGGATGCGAGTGCTGGGCCTGGGAGGATCGCAAGGCCACCCTGCGTGCCAGAACAGGCCATTCCCATCCTCTCCCAAGTGTCATGTTCTGGCTCTTCCCCGGCAACACCCGCCTCCGACCCGGCCTCATCCCACTGCCAACTTTTCATTGCAGACGGCAGCCAGAAGACAACCAAAAAAATAGCTTACCCTATTGCCCTTCTCGCCAGGCAAACCAGCCAAGCCATCAAACCCTCGGTCACCCTGAGAGAAAAAGACAGTTTAGTTCACGTTTCCACTTGCCACTGAATATCTCCCCAATTTGTTTCCTTGCTGTATCAAGGAGGAATCAATTTTCTCCCTGAGATGTTGAGGCTTCAGCTCTCATCAGACCACTGGTGATTTCAAAGTTATAGATTAAAAAAAGAAAAAGTTCAAATAAAGTCATTGTACATCCTCCCTCTCCCCAGCACCTACGTTTTTTTTTTTTTTTTCCTGTATGAATTTCAGAGCTTTTCTAAGTGATTTTTTTGCTGGTATCATAAATCTTCCTTCTGGACAGTTTCTTCCAGTCAACTTCTTGGTTATTTTTAATTCCATGAAACTACAAATCACGATCCACTACTAGAAAATTGAACATCAGTATGTCCATGCCTGCTAACAAGTCTATAAGCCACCCCTATGACCAAGACGTTGCTTTTAACCCTCCCGGATGCTCCATGGAAGCAAATATATAAACCAGAGCAGTTCAGCACAGACCCTTTTCCATCATGAAATACCCAGTCCCTTCCAATGGGCTAAGTCAAGTCTTGTTTTGGCCCCTTTCTGCCCCAAAAACTCTTGCAAGAGGAGAGTGTGGCTGCATGTTGGAAGGCGGCTCTGTCCCAACCACCGCAGGAGCTTGGACAGCTCACTTCAAATTTAAGCACAGAGAATAAAAAGCAAAACTCAGGTAAATTTGACCAGAGGGGTGTCTGCAACTGGGGCTGATGCTGTCTCATGTTGGTCACTATAAGAAGTAGCATCACCCAATAAATGAAAAAGTCCTTTTTCCTCTGCAGAAGAGGGGTTGGACTAGATGGTCTCTAGAGGTCCCTTCCAACCTTAACCATTCGGTGACTGTGAGAAGAGGGAAGTCCCTCGTGAAAACCCACACCACAGCACTACTGGTAAGTGCCAAGAGCGCCAGCACGTAATTCACCCTACCGCCCACAAATCCTTCACTTGTTAACAAGGAGAAGCAACTTGCTCCGAAGGATAAATCCATCCAGCAGAAGTGCAAAGCCTTTCAGTAGGCTGACCAGGACGCACACGCATCAACCAACAGCTCTTTCATTTTTGCCACGCCGTAGAAAATTGCTCTTTCTCTTCCCACAGCGAATTTAGTCTTCATTTCCCGCGCCGTTCGTTACACTTTTCCCTTCCTCCCCGGTATCCACTCGTCCGAGGGCGGCCGGCGCTCATTAAAGCGCTTTACTGGGTGAATGATTTGCAGTCTCCTGTCTCTGTATCACCCCCTCCATCTATTCCAGCTTTAAATATCTACATCATAAAGTACTTAAGCCTTCTGATACATGATTCCCCAAGCAAACTTTCTCAGCATTCAGTTTTGGTCGAACAGCTCCTGTCTTGCTTGATAATACCAGCAGCTCACAGCTGAACGAAGGGATTTGGTCTCAAATATAAATACAGTGCATCAGAATTCCACACCACACCGTCTACATTTCCTCACCCAGTTAATAGGTGGTTTAGGGTAGTTATATTTTAGGGCATGTTCAACTGCTCCTTCATGTTTGTTTTGCTTAATTGATATTCCCAAGTATTTGCTCTACAACTGCAGCCATGGGAGCGTATTTATACTTAAGAGGATCAAGCAATTTATAAAAACTTGCATGGGAAAAAAAGAAAAGAAAAAAAGACATCAGATGCAAATCCATACAATACATAAATACGTGGCACTACCTTTGGGCCTGTCTGGCCTGGCATTCCCCTGGCACCATCACTGCCAGCACGTCCCTGCAAAAGAGAAGAACAAAGTCAAGGACAACGGGTAGAACAAGAGCCCAGACACCTGCTTGTTGGTCCGAGGGCAGTTTTAAGCTGGAGAGCCTGTTTGGAAGCAGCATCCCTAGCTCAGATGGACACGGGACGAGGAGCAGCCGCCACCAGCGCCGCTCCCGGGACACTCACCCTGCGGCCGGGTTTTCCTGCAGGACCTGGAGGGCCTTGGATGCCTCGCGGACCCTGCAAGGCAGAAAGGAGGGAATAGGAAATTGCAGTATCCAAAAGCTGGACGGATGCACCGAATCCCGCCGGCCCTAGCTCAGGCGGAGCGGGACTGGTGCAGGTCACCGGGGCTACAAAATGGGACAAAATCACAGAGATGCATAGAGACTGTGCATCCAAATACACATGGCAGTAAAGGAGTCACCTCCCCTGGGGCCACAGAAATGCAGTAATTATGGATTTTCTGAGTATCTCCATGGATGCCTTCACTGCCAAGGAGCACCACCTGCAGCAGGATTGCACTTTTCCTTTTTTTTTTTGTTTTTGTTTTTGTTTTTTTTTTTTTTTTTGTTTTTTTTGCTTAAAATGATATTTCCAATCTGCTTTTGGGTGCTTGAAGGTAGATGCACAGCAGATGTTCCCACACCTTCCTCGGGTCGATGCCATTTAGGGATCTGGGTCGCTCCTTCACAGCTGCCTCCCGGAGGGGACCTCCTGCTCGTCCCCTCCGCATCCCCCAGCCCCAGCCCTGCCCCTACGCACCTGCGGTCCCATCTCTCCTGCTTCACCCTTCAGTCCTCCGCTGCCCGGCGGTCCCTTTGGGAAGAGAGGATGTTTATCAGGCTTTGCAGCCGGGAATACGGAGCAAGCCTCAAGGAAGAGGCATGTGCAGCTAACCAAGAAGCTTATGGAGCCATGGTAGCCCTCCATGCAGCAGATGCTCAGGTTAATCGTGTCCTCCGAGCAGCACAGCAGCCTTGTGCATGGCTGGCACCTGCCAGGAGCTTCCATGCAAGGGGATAAATGTGTGGGAGGACAAAGGGAGACTAGAGCAATGAGGCTGTGCTACGGGATGGGTTGCACGCTGCCTTCCATAGACACGGGTTGGTGTCTGCTGCATGTCACAGGAACAAGAAATCAGGCCCCAAAGCTGCTGCCCAGGCTCCTGCTTCACCAGCTCCATCCTCCTCCTCCTCGCCCATTTACTCACCACGGGGCCTGGCCGTCCTGTCAGGCCCATGGGGCCGGCCGGTCCTCTCAGCGCCAGCTGCAAGAGGAGCAAAACAGCACGTAGTTGGTCTCTGCGCTTCGTTACTATCACCCTTTTTGGGGCAACTGTTTAATATTCCCACAACCAGAACAGCTCTTCCAGCAGGAGGAGCTGAGCTCAATAATTAAGTCACGCAGCCAGCATCAAGTCAATGATTTTCACTGTGGCTAATGGGGCAGTCCACGTTTTATAACACCCCTTGGACAATTTGTACCGTTGTGACAATTCGATATTTTTAAAGGCTCGTAATTATCTATGTACTCCAGTAATTAAAATCCACCCGTGGCTGCACTTGGAATGGCAAAAATACTGCACAAATGCTAAATTGCGTGGCATCTTTTTACAGCTTGCCATTAAATAGGAGTTGCTCTGAAATGCTGCCTGCTGGGGCAGTGCTCGGTGTCTATGGAAAATCAAATTTTAAGGGAATAAATCAACCGAACAACAAACAAAACAAGATATTTCCCCCATCTGCAGCACTCCTTTTCCTTTCCCACTACATACAAAAAGTTCCCCACAGGAAACTTTATCTCCCTTTTAGTTTTGTTAAGAGTTTTCAGCTGAAGTTCTCTGATGATTGGTTGAAGCTTGTCCAGAAACCAATCTCTTCCTCATTGGAAATACTCAACTCTTCATCCACTGCTGGAGTCACACAGGATTTTTTTTATATATATATTTTATATATTTATAAATTTATATATTTATATATAAATATATATTTTTTTCCCCTCAACATTTACCTGAACAATTGAGAAACTAGGAATAGGGAATTTCCTTTGAGGGTGGGAAGTGGGGGGAACTGATTTGTTTTTCAAACCAGTCACAATTTTCAATGGTCAGACAAAAAAAAAAAAAAAACAAGAAT
>JAVCKT010020913.1:66577-109226 GCA_032273925.1 Rhynchotus rufescens
GAACAATTGAGAAACTAGGAAGAGGGAATTTCCTTTGAGGGAGGGAAGTGGGGGGCACTGCTTTGTTTTTCAAAACAGTCACAATTTTCAATGGTCAGACAAAAAAAAAAAAAAAACAAGAATAGGGAGAGTCTGAGAGAGCAGATGCTTCTCATGAAATTTTCATTCAGTGAAAAATCCCTTCTCCCAGCAAAATAAATACCAGTGGAAAAATCGTAGGCGGTCTTAAAATTAAGACTGATGAGGTAACGCCTGAATCATAATCCACCAACGCTGAGGAAGGTAAATGGCCGGGAAGACGTGGTGGCTGATGGCATCAGGGCCCTGCACTCTGCTTGAAAATGCTTCAAACTGGGTAAAAAGAAAGTTGCATGGAAACCAGAATAACCGGCTAAACCCAAATCCTCATTGCGAACCTAAAAGGGACACGTGCCACCCATCTGGATGGCAATCCTGAAGGTCTGTGTCCCTCTGCCTGCTGCCTCCCCAAACCTGTCCACACCTGGGGATCTTCCAGTGTCACCCTCTCCACAAGGTCCTGCCCAGAGCTGAAATTTGGTCGTTCCTGGGCAAGCCTGAAGCCAATAGACCAGATATGCACTTGTGGAGGCCCCTCAGTATCTCCTTTTGCTGTAATTGTGCCCGTTGCATTTCTGCTTTTAACATCTTGAAGATCAAATGTGGCCCATGGAAATGAAGCCTCAAAAGTTTACTAGTTAGAAACTGAAGTTTCTTCTTAGATCTTGCAACACCAACACGCTCCTCTGACCAGGGAACAGGAACTGTGGTAGTGCTGTGCATGGCTGATCTAACGTCAGCAGTGAGGCCTAAATAATAAACACCCCAGGGAATACTTTATCATCAATCAATGCGGTCTTCTGAGGAAAAAAAAATGCAAGGATACTCATCACCTATTTCCAAATAAATACATTAAAGGAAATGGCAGCCTGCCTGCAGAGTTCCATGGAGTTGAGAACAGCTAACTCCTGTGACATACATTCAATGACTGAGTAAGATTTACTGAGAAGAAAATAAAGCAAGTCACCTACAAAGCAAGCATATTCCACAAACCATTGCAGAACCAAGGGCTGCTCCTTCGGGCATCAACAGTTTGGCTTATGCTGACAACAGGTCAACGTTCCCTTTCAACCAACAAAAGAACTTGTCTCATGCTGCAAGTCGCCAAAACCTGGCCTGTTCATGGCAATTTATAATGGATCAAGTCATACAAACGTGATCATCTTAAGCCATGACAGCAATTCTTCACCTCCAGGCAAGGTTGAGATACTGTTCCAACCACAGCACTGCTGGAGACGGTGCAACCGCAGAGACCTCTCCTCCAGGTCCATCACTTTACTCCTCCTTGGGCCCCATTGCAGAGCCCCCTCACTTACCCTCGCCTGCTGCAGGATGGCCTGGGCTTGGGCCTCCTGCGCCGACACGAGAGGTCCTTTGGAGCCAGCATCTCCTCCACCGCTGAAGCGGAACTGGTAGGGACAAGACGGACAAGGCAGGTTATGGGGCTGATTCCTCAGTGCCTCTCTCCAGCATGACCGTCCCAACTCCATTACTGCTCTTCCAAATTCTTATTATCTCATTCCTTCCTTCCGACACACACATCCTTAACCACCTGCCCGCTTTGGGGACTTGCAAGAGGGACTCCCTGGGCTGCAGGACCTTTTGGACAGTTTTCACCTCAGTTTCACCTGTGTTTCGCTCGGTTGGCACTAGGTACGTGACCACACTAACCTGGCAAACTGCTGCAAAAAGGCACCATTTATAGGCCTACGGTTGGTCACTGCAAGGGCCAACAAATGCATCGCAAGGGGCACCTAAGCTCCATGTTGGGCACTTGGCCCTGGCTGCCCTAGGCACCTGGCCAGTAACCTACACACAGATCACCCTGCTATTTAGAGCCTGGACAAGCCTGCTGTGGTTTTTCATTAAAGACTCCTTCCCTCACCACCTAAACCAGTTATTTTCAGCAGCTGGTTTCCTTCGGGCTTTCTCACATCAAAGCAGAGACGCCCATAATCATTCCTTCAGTGTCCCAGAACCAAGAAGGCTGACTCAGTACTGGCTAACTTCTTGTAAAGCAAAAAGACAAGGCAAATTAACCACTGGTCATCAGAAGAGGTCGGTTAATTTAGGTGTTTATTTGCATCTGTTTTGAAGGGCCTTTAGAAGTTCCTCACCATAGAGAGGGTTCTACCTATAAATTGGGCCCCCGGAGGCATCTTTGCTTACTTCCTCATGACTTTCATCCCTCAATGCCATGCCAAATCTGAAGTAAACTTATTCATTGCTCTGCACTTCCAACTGGGAAGATGTCCCAGTACTTGGAAAAACATAAATTTACAGGAAGATTCACCTGGATTTTCCTTGTACATGAGGAAATGAGGGGACTTCTGCAAGAACTGGCACCAAGCAGTAACCAAGCTCAGGAGAGAGTCATTTCAATGGTGTTTTTTTTGAGCTACACTCGTACTTACAGGCAACATAAGCATTGTCCCTGGCGGTCCGGGTAAACCATCTGCTCCTGGAAGCCCTGGGCGGCCAGGTGGTCCCTAGAAGGAAAGCAAATTAAAATAAACTTCTAAAATGTCATCTGAGTCACGGCCTTACGTAAGTAGTTGTGGCTGCAAAGGCACGTGTCACGTTACAAAGGGCTCCCTGTCTTGACAGATACGGAGCGAGTCCTGTGGCATCCTGATGCTGAGGCAGAATCTGTGAAAGCAGATCTATAAATGCACACGATTTTCCTTAGCAAGTCTCTCTCCTTCCATCCTGGCCCCTGCAGTTTCAAGGTCTGCCACAGGCAATGCACAACAAAAACCTCCGCAATGTTCCACACCACAAAGAATCAATGTTTAGTCAGGTCTGTTAAAACCTATTAAAACAAAAAAGTATATGAAACTTCATAACTCAGGTTAGAGAAAAAGACATGTGGAAAGATAAATACACTTCCATACGTGCTCAGTCATCTGGGTCATTCCATTTTTCTCTCTTCCGTCTTTCTTTTTTTGTCCTATGAGGCTACTTCTGTCTACAATTGAGCACTCCTGTCAGCAGCAGTAAATCAGCAAAGCTCGGAGGATTTCAATAGAGCTGTGCTGATTAATATCAGTTGAGTATCTTTAACTCACACTAAAGAAAACGAGTATGCAGTAAAAGATCTAGAGATGAACCCATAAATAATCAAATATGGCCAATTTTCCTAAGGCAACCCATAGATCATTTGCATTCCCAATTGTGTACTTGGTGAAAAGTTCAAATTAACCCAAATTTGCACATCCATCTGACAGTTCTACGTGCACATAAGGATGACATCCAACTACTCAACGGGTATGTATAATTGCAATTATAACACCTGCTTATAGAGTTGTAGGTGTGGCAGGGGAGCCAGGCTGGGGTGCTCATGTCATGGTGGGGTAACCAGAGCTGGAGACACCTCTAGGCTGAGCACTGACAACACTCATACACTTGGTAAATACCAATAATAGTCATTTTTTGGGCTTCAAAGCTCTTGGAAGAGCAAGCAATGAATATCTGCATTAGTTCTCAGTCCCTTCAACTTGCCTACAAACCCATACACCAAACGAAAGCAAAAATAAAACTCTCCCACAAATCAAAGACCCAAACACACATGCAGTAATAAAGACTGTCCTTGACCCAGGGAAGTAACATGCTCATGGGATGAGGCAATGAGAGGTGGTAAAGGTGAGGGAGGGCACAGGGAAATGGTACAAAGTGCTTAAAGCAAAGCATTTAGGAAAAAAGAAAAAAAAAAAAAGAAATGGAAAAATAGAAGGACAATAAGAAAAAGGTAACTGAAGTGTTATCTCAGCCCTCCTGTTTCCCAGTGAGATTCAGGTGCTCACGGGTCTCTTTTTGGAAATGCCTTGAGATCTGTTTTGCCTTGGGCTGTCCCAGGCACCAGCCAGGGTCCAAGGCAGGGAAGGGAGCGGAGGGGATCGGGAAGCATCATCCCCGCTGCGCCCTGGGCCAGCATCCCGCACCAGGGCTGCTCGCGGAGCTCAGCGAGCAGCTCTGCAGCCCGTGATTTATCCACAGCCCTCGCAGCAGTCCCTGCGTGCGGGAGGGCGCCTGCCAAGCAGCCCAGCTCTCCGTTTTCCCAGACGGGCTCCTGATGCTCCGTTCCTGCCGTTTACGCAGCCTCTCCGACACCGGGTCCCCGCTGCCGTGGGCGAGGAGCAGATCGGCACAGAGGGCACTCCCAGCTGCTGCAGCAGAAGCCTCATCAATAATTTAGGCCAGACTCATATAATAAACTTTCCTTCCTCTCCCCGCCCTCTCCCGGAGCTTCATTCCCACCTATGATGGATCTTCTGTTTGTGTGTTCTGCCTGACAAATGGTGGTGGAAGGTTTTTGCACATAAATGCCCGGTTTTGTTTCAATTGGAGCATGTGGGGTCTTCTTTCGGAGGGTGCAGGGAGCAGAAGAGGCAATGAAAAGAAGGAAAAAAACCAAAACCATCAAGCATTCCTTCAGTTTAGATCCAGGCTGGTTTTCTGAAGCCTCTGAATGCTTTTAGGCACCGTAGTAACCCAGCAGACTCTCAGCTGGTGTAAACGAGCATCACTCTAATTATGTAAATAAAGAGCTGCTGATCTACAGCAGCCAAGGAGGGGGAGGACTTTAATTTTTATTTGGTGCAATGCTCCAAAATGCCACGCTGAGCGCAAGCATGAATGCGATCCTGCAAGGAAACGTTTCACTGGAAATCCCAGTGTGTCGCTGCTCTTGCTGCTGAAAAGGGAGATGGGACAGACGGGCTCAAGGCAGTTGAGTGCTCAGCACAGTCCCCAGCAATAGCAGCATCGATCCGCTTGATAGCCCAACTTTTTGGAGCCTCCAAATTTGCTTGAAGTCTCTCTCAAGGATTATACTTTGGCCATATTCAGAATTTCCAGAGAATTCTGCAAGAAAACATCTTTCTTGCAGTATTTTGGGGTCTTCTAGGTAGGGCCCCACTAGCAGCCTGATGGGAAAAAGGGCACCCTGAAAACTTCAAATATTTCAGAACGGCAAGCAGGATTTTAGAGATGCATTCCGTTTCTGAAATGCAAAACCGGCCTCACGGGGAGGAAGCCCATTGGGAAGTGATGTCTGCAGTAGTCTTGGAAAATATAACCACTGCTTTGAGCAGACTCATCAGAGAGCCCAGCAGCAGCAAAGCACCAACAGCTTCTAGCACAGAGTGGAAGAAAGAGCTCCAGTCTGTTCCAGTACTGCAGATCATGTAAAAAAAGAGCCTATTTTCCCACTTTCCTAGTGTTCCCAGGAAACAGCTCTTCATTCTCCCAAGTGCCGTATTTCTACTTCCCACTACTCAGAAATCCGCCTAAACCATCCCAAAGCGCCCTCCCCTCCGACCATTTCTCTGGAATGATCATCTCTCCCACAGCCAGGCTGCTCTGCCGGTGCCGCCAGCGCTTCTCAGCACTGTACAACAACTGGGATAAATGCACAAACTGACATGATGAATGGAACAGAGCTAAACAAGTGTTGGCCGATATTAACATAGCTGAATATTGGCGGTACATTAACTCGGTGCACCTGCCTGATTGCAAATAAAAACTCTTTCCATCAAACGCAGGCATATGAGATGCTGCTCGCTTTACCCACACAAGTGCCATGGAAATTCATGAGCTGTGTGCAGCTTCATAATAATAATAAACAAATTAAAGATTGGCTGCTTTAATTGGAAAGGAGTATTTTAATACACTCGCAGCTCCTGGCTCTGCAAGCTCATCCCTTTTCTATGTGCAATATGTTGCATTCTGTCGTAGAAGCGGGAATGCTCCAGGCATTGGGATGAGCGTCTGTCCTGCCATACCAGGGATTTCTTGGGATGCAAAAGCAGGTTGGGATTTACCCAGCTGAATTGCAAGGGTTCCCCTGCACGGTCCAGCACCCAATAGATGCAGAAGCCCCTCTCGGCCTTCCTGATGCAGGAGGAATCGTCATCGTGATATCTCAGAGGGTTAATTCCCCCCATCCGTGGTTGCGTATTGTTGTGTATTGACTTCCTCAGCCTTGCAAGGCCCCGATCGATGGGGCACGGGCAGGGCCTCCGGTTCTCCATCATGTCACAACCACAAGAAACGCTATCACTGCTCCATCAGAAAACAATAAATACACCAGGAGCTTCAATGAGGTTTGCAGAAGGGCTTCAGAGAGGCCACGGAGCGCCGCGGCCAGGGACCTCCATCCACGATGCTCAGGAACCAGCAGAACAACAAAGAAGCTTAATTAAAAAATAAGCACCCAAATGAGGGCCACTGATACTCCAACATCCAAGCTATTTCCCTAAGTACTCCTTCACTCTCTCTTCAGTCCTTGCATTCTGCTATCTTTTAATGCACTCTAAGGTATAATATGTGCTTAGTCATTTCCAGAGGTTGCTGAGCTCTGGTACCAGCAATCAGACCAGGAGCAAGAAGAAATAAAACCTGGGGATTTGATACTTGCCCCATGACAACTCTGAAGTGCCACCTCAAACCTCTTCCCTTGCTGGGGCTTTCAAAATTGGTCTAAAGTGGGAGTTTTTTTGTTTTGTAGCACTGAGATCTTGCGTAGATTCTCTGCAAAGCAGCAAGTTCTCCCTTAAATTTATTCTGGGTCTTAAGCTACACAATCAAAAGAGAAAAGAAAGCTTAAATAAGAGATAGACAACAAGGGCGCAACGTGACTCCTCGTTAGGAGTCAAAGCAATTAGCTGCAGTGAGAAACACACCAGAATAGCAGGGCAAAACTCTGCCCCTCTCTCCCTTTCCTGCTCAGAGCTCCTTCAAACCCCATTAAGCCACAGAGCACTGCAGAGCATCAGGGAAGTTGCTGCCAGGAGAGACAATGAGGGTTTGGGTGTCCTTCTGCTGGAAGCCGTGGGACAACCCAGGAGGCAAATGGGACAATTCCCCGTCTGGAAACCAGCCCTGCAGGTCTGTTAAACCAGAAGATGTTCTTGGGCACTGGTGCCTGCTGCAGGTAACAGGCTGCTTTATCGGCCACAACAACATGAGATGGGCCCATGTTTAGGTCCTTTGGATCCTACCCGGGGAAAATCCTGATTTAAACCTAAAATTAGACCTCCCCACTCATAGTTCTTTAGCAGAAAAACCAAGAGTAATGTTTCCTAACGAGACTCTCTTCCCACCTTTGCTCCCCTAACCTTTTCCTTAGAGCAAAGCAGTGATTTACATCAGCTGAACCCTGACTCTTCCAAAGGGACTACTGGACCCCTCCAGCTTTAAACTTCAGCCAAGCTGCTCCAGCAGCCAAGGCTGAGGCTGTTTTAGGCCTTTCTATAAAACCAGAGCCCTTCTGTGGTATGGTGAATCTTCCACTAGATGTCAGGCCAAAATTACCACTCCGCACACGGCTGGGAACAGCACGGAGCCCCGGGGAGGCAGCTTTGCTCCTACAAAGCCCATTGCAAGGGGGGAACCCTGCCATGCTTGAGCACCTTCCATCAGGAGGAGAAAGGGACTTTGCACAGGGATGAGCAATTTGGATACAAAAGCAAATGGTCATTTCTGAGACTGAGGTCTGGGGAGAAGAGGTTATTTTTCTTCCCGTATTGCCAAGTTTATGGATTGCAGCTCACTTGGTGCTTGCCCATCACTTCCTGAACCAAGGTTCAACTGCTCCCAAGCCAGACTATGGGATTTGAGGTCGCAGCCCATAATGCTCAGGAAATGCTGCCTTGAGCGCAGACATGAGTGCACAAAGCACTGGTTGGCAGGGATAAAATTGATCTAAAGCAACGTCAGATGCACAAAACCTGAGTTACTGCGCTGCCGAAGTTCATAAATCAGTCTCTAGTGACTGCTGGTACAGACCAATAATCCATGTTCTGAGAAGGTGAGAGAGTGCAAAGAGAAACCTCCCCAACGGAGCAGCCAGAGAGAAAGAAGGGAGGAAGGTGCTCGTTTAACCTGCAGAAAACTGCTCATCACCTTCGCCCTGCCTGGCTGTTCCTAAATCATCCATCCCCAGCCACAAAGTCCCTTATCCCCAGCCCAGGCTCTTCTAAGAACGACATCCCCCTCATATTAATTTTAAGGGAATGAGGTTAAGGATTTCAGGGACTGCTACCAAAACCCTCATGGGATGTTTTGGGACTGTGACCAGACATTTGCACACATGCAATGACCCAAGGCTCCGGCCAAAGCAAAATCCATGGATACTCACTCTCTCCCCAGGGTCACCCATTTGGCCCACAGGTCCAGTTGGTCCTGGCGGTCCTGGCATGCCCTAGCAGGGAAAAGACAGGAAAAAAAAATAGCTATTTAAGAAAAATACTTTACGGATTGTAATTTATTTGTACACAGAACAAGAAAAAGTAATAGGGCTGTTGATTTTTGCTCCAGAAAACTGACCCCAAAGTCATGTCACATGGAAGTGATCCATGTCTCATGTGTCACATGGAAGTGACATGTCACACACATGTCATATGGAAGTGATAGAGCCCCAAAACATCAGTGCACACCAAGCACCCGCATGCACGTGGTGCTGTATCATAAACCCACCGCAGTGCTGTGCGCAGCCCTCACCATAAGCTGCAAATAAAGCTCAACTTACCGCAGGGCCTTCGGGCCCGGGTGGACCTTCAACCAGCATGCCCTAAAACAGGCAGAAAGAGCAGGGGTTAGCAAGGGGCATCCTCCAAGGCACCCAAATACAGGGCTCAAAAGCCTCATTTGTTCTTAACCCCCCCTCAGATCTTGCTCCCCATGGATGCCAGGGCACCTTGTCCCAGCACAGGGGCATCTTCCCTGCTCTGGCCCTGCTCCCTTTGCTCAAGGACAGGCAAATGGAGCACCCCAACACACGGGCAAGCCTTCATCACGCCAGGGCAGCAGAGAAGAGCTCCTCTCTCAAAACGTGCTGTCTCTAGAGCCATTTAAAGGGGGGGGGGGGAAGTCAATAATCAAATTGCAAGGTGGTTTTGAAATGATTTTCCTAGCAGGCTACGTGCTGTGATTTACTCTGTGTACCTAGGAAATCACTGTGTGGGCAAAATGGTAAAATAACGTTATTTCATTCTTTTTCATCTAAATATTTTGTCATAACTTTAAATCAGTTATATCACATCCTTGGCAGAACTGGATATTTTTTCCCTCATGTGTATGCAAGGGAGAGGAAGTAAACCTTCCAATAAACCTGGCAAATGCCTTCAGGGAAGGAACTGGGATGATCTGTTGGGAAGAACCCCCCGGCGAGCGCTGCCCTTTTCCTTCTGGAGCTGCCACCATGCACCCAGTGGGGCACCCAGCTCGAGCCAAAGCAGGTTCAGCTCGAAGGCTTCTCCAGAGAAAAGAGGAGAAGGGCGAATGTTTCTCCTTTGGGATGAGATCGGCCTGTACAAATCAGCAAATATCCAGCGGGGAGGAAGCGAGCCCAGACCACAGGCCACTCGGTGCTGGGCTCAGCCGATGGCTCTAAGCCACCAAAAGGGTCAGCTGAGGCCACGGCGGATGGGGCCGAGCTGAACGAATCCAAAATGCACGCAGCAATCCAGGGATTCCTGCCCCTGGAGCCCACAGCCCAAGAAAAGCAGAAATGGAGCAAAACACGCTGCCATGTGTGGTCTTTTTTTTCCCACTGGTAAAGAATTTAACTCGTGGCCTTCACCCCAGCCCCAATTTGCCTGCAATTTCACATGCTGCTACGAACGGTCCTGCTCTTCTGGGTGTGCACGAGGCATTCCCTTATCCTGCCCTTTTCCCAGAGCAGCCCCGTGGCCGGGGAGGCTGCTCGGCAAGCGGGAAGGGTTTGGCCCTATTTAGCGGTTCCGGATGCAAACAGCCTTAGCATCTTCCCATATTTATCCGTTGGTTTATGTTGAGCTCCGGCTTGGGGGACATCTGGAGAGTCTCCTCGGGGAGACATCTCTCCTGTTTACATTGCTGCTCCTCAACGGGAGCGGCGGGAGGCACCCGGAGCAGGGGGAGGAGCTGCCCGCATGGATGCGGCGAGTGGATGGATGCAGATTTGGGACTATCCATGGGGCAGAAGGGCTGATGATTCTGCCCAGGGATGCGATTCCTTCGGGAAACCCTCCCTGCAACCCAAGCATCACCCAGGAAAGACCAAAGGCTTCGAGGATGGAGGCAGCCCCGGAGCCCGCCAGCTTTTCCCAGCCTCTGGAACACGCTCCAGCCTGTGCTGCCCTGCAGCCTCCAGCGAGCGTCAGCACCGAGTAAGGACCGAGGATGGAGGATGGAGCAAGAGGAGGGAGAACCTCCCTGAACCCGCTGCTGCCCAGGCTTCTCAGCCCCCTTGTGCAGCAGTTCTGCTCACAAAAAGTGCAGCAAATCCGAACATCTCAGCTGGGCACAAAGCGAGCAGGGAGAGGGGGGAAAAAGCAGCATTTGGTCTTGTTTACTTTCTGGCAAAAGCCATACGTGCTGCAGTGTTTGGAAACAGCCACGGCGGCCAAATTCCTTCTGGATGATTAAATTTAACTCTTTTGCTCGCTTGGTAACTTCTCACATTGGTTCTGGACACGGGCAGGCCAAGCTGGGGTGGCTTCGCTCGCCCCTTCCCTGCTCCCCATCCTGCCTGCCCAGACTATTCCCAGCTCCCCTCCTAGCTCCGGCTCTGCCTTTGTTTGCGGGAGATCCCACAAGGAAGCAGAGGAAGGAAGGAAGGGTTGGAAATGCTGCAGCAAGGCACTGAATTGGGGCTCCCCAAATGCTCCTGCTGCCTTTTCTCCCTCCCCCCAATCGGCAAAATATTGGGCATGGAAGGAAAGGGAGAAGGAATTAAAAGGAAAACTAATGGGCTCTGAGGGCTGGGAAGCGCTGGCGTCTCCGCGGGCGCCGTGCTGGCACGCTGCCAATCAAAATTAGGTTAATTGAGTTGCTGGTGTGCAGCGAGCGTGCGCTTGGCCCCGGGGACCCGGGCACCAGGCGGGATGGTGGTAATTGGAAGGGCCCAAACGGCCCTGTTACCAGCCCGGGCAGGCAGCAGCCTCGGAGCTGGAGCAGCCCATGGGCTCATCCAAGCCCCTGGAGACCTGGGAAATTCTCTCTGTCCATCGCTTCATTTTTAAATAGCCTTGATTTTGTGTGGGCAAATGCAAAATTTCACACAAAATTCTGCACTTCCTTCCTAATTTAGCATGCTTCTTGAGGTTTACGAAAATAGAGAATTTCTAAAATCTAAATAACCAAGAAATTGTTGCATGGGAAATGTTTCAAGCTGCTGTTCCACTGGGAGTATCAAGTCACGCAGAGAACACCCCTTCTACCTTTATCCTGGGTAAAAATAAAAAGGTTGTCCTCACCGGTTCGATAATTGCAGGCTCCCCTTTCTGCCCCTTCTCACCCCGTGGGCCACCAATCTATAGGACACAAAAAGAAAAGAGAGTCAAACAGTCATAGGGGGCATTGATGGCCCCATCACTAGAGTCTGAGCAGGAACATAGTGGGGAAATTACATCTCATATTGGGGAAAATACATCTTGGGAACAATTATAGTCAGAGGACCATTAATATTTGACTAGACATAGAGCATCTCTTCCTAATTTGGGCAAGGACTTCTCTCCTGCACAAATATCCACTTCAGGTGCATGAATCCACATTAATTCCTACGTTATAATGATGGGAAGAGAAACATTTTGGACGAGGTTTAGGTTTGATGCTGTCTGGAGGCTGGTGGGAGCCCGGTGCCCTCTCACCCCTTCGTAGATGGTGTCCTGGTTGGCAGGCATTCCTGGCCCAATATCAGGGGAGACCGTCCGGTCATAATAGCTGTCATAATAATTCCCATCATATTCTTTTATGGTCTCCTCGGTGAAATCTTTATCCAGGTCCTCTCCTCCTTGACCAGCCTGAAAGCAGGAAGAACAAGATGTCAACATGCGGGTCTCCTTAGGCCACAAATGCTGAAAATCTGATTATGTCTTTTTTTTTTTTTTTTCTCTTTTTTGCCAGGGAGAAAAGCTTTAGAATAATGGTTGAAAATAATAATAAAAAATCACAATAAAAGTTAATGCCTGGAGTTTAAGGGTCTCCAGTGACCCATAAGTGTCGGGAAAGGCAGATGGGAAGATGTCCACGTCTAAGTGTACAGCCCGGCATTCCCCAGGAATTCTCCATCCGCCTATGAAGTGTTGCAAGGGTCACATTCCAGTTGAGGAAAATGAAGCACCCCACAAGCACTAGATGTGCCTAAACCCATGAAATGGAAGTTTGGACCTCAAGACCCAGCTCATCTCTCCCAGCCTGAATACTGGAGTCACTAGATTACCAAGCACCAAAAGTCACACAACCAGTCCCATATCTTAAATCCATATCAGAAGAAAATGCATCACTACTACAAATATCAAGTTATAGGAGGAACTTCGGAAAAATCCAAGTTTGCTTATGTGAAGAAATCCTGTTTGTTTAGTCTGGAATCCAGGCTGCAACTGCGCTTGTCCTAAGAGCAGGACAGAAATTTTTGCAAATCTGATGCAATAATCCCCAAATCCTTCCTGAATCTTCAAAGCAACAGATGTTCTTGCTCACAGACAAGGACATTTAGATGAACACCAGAATTTCCCTGCCTTCTGTCCAGGTCTCTGTGTGAAAATCACACCCCTGCACTTCTGCAGCCTCCTAAGCCAACTGTCCCTTGGCATCCTCCAATCTGAGGAGCAATATACAGAAGAATATGTGCTGATAATCATTTTGTTTTCCTTCTTGCCTGGCCAGGTGATGATCAAAATATCCATAAAATGAATTATTTCCAATGCTTCCAAGAAAAAATATCTCCTCACTACTAAGAATCCCAAATTACTGTTAAATGCCACCATCACTTCCAGACCTTGCACTTCTGCCAAAACTGTTCAGCATCTATAAGCGTGAGCATCTGTATCTAATCAGTAAGAGGTTTTAAAATGAGAATAATCCAAATTTTTATACAGTCATCCTCCATCATCTTGCCTTTTTCTTACCTCTGCAAAATCCAAGTATTCTTAGCAGAAATTATACTTTGGCAATTGCTACAAGAGCATCTCTCCTTACTTGAAAAATCCACAAGCTGCCACACTAGGAAATCCTTCAGTTACAGGGAAAAGGGGAGGTTCTGCATGCTGAGATTTGTGCTATTTGGTCATGAGGGGAAACTCCTAAGAATAATTTTTCAAAAATGCTCTTAGGAAATCTGGATCTGAAAATAGCCCAGAAGGAAGGCAAGAGGTCAAAAATGATCATGCAAAATACTGCAATTCTCCTTTGTTGTTAGTTGTCTCACTTCAACCAACTTTGGATCTTCCCTTTTGAGAAACCAAGGCAGGTACAGAGCCTTGGTACCTGCACCTGGACAAGGAGAGCAAACAGAGCCTGATGAATAACAAGTAAAGAGCAGAATATATTTTCCTCCAGCAAAATCCGAGCCCAGGGTGAATTCACTGACTAAATCTAACCCACAGGCTCCAGAAAGTTGCTAAATTCCCTTGCAATTCCCACTAACTAGCTGAATCACGCCAGCAGTCCCTATCTCCTACCCAAATCCTCCTTCTAATAACAGGCATTAAGCCGGCGATTACGTGCACGAGACCCCAGATCCCAGCGCGCCGCTAAGCTGCTCAATCTGCTGCGGGATTAAAGGATTCGGGTCTCCTAAGAGCTCGAGGCTGCAGCCTCGGCTTCCAGGTGTAAATGGGGAAATCCAGAGGCTCCTGGGCAGTCCTGTTGCTCTCCAGGATCTTTGCTAAGGTCAACTGTGTTCGCCTTAATGTCAAGGCAGGAGCAGGTTCCTACAGCAGGACCAGCTGCATCATCTGCTAAAGGATGCCCTTGGTCCCCTGTGACAGACAACCATCCCAGAGCAGCCCTGTGGCCTTCCCCTCCCATGGGAAAGCTCAGGAACCCATTTCCTTACCTGAACTTTTTTCAGTTTCCTTATCCTAACAACTAAAGCGGCCTTCCCTCCTCTTATTCCCTCTTTATTTCTTTTAAAGTCACCATATCCAATCCTGACTTCTTCTCTATTAGAAAGTTCTAGCTTGGCCAAACATTTCTGGCTCATTTTCAGAAGGCAGAAAAAGTTTCTCTCAGGTTGGCGCTTGCTTCCTCGATACCCCTGAGTGTTTCCCTGCTCCTCTCTCCGTGCATCATTTTGGACACTGCAGTTTTTATCCCTGGTTGAGCAGACTCTTCCCTGCCTTGTCACGAGTCTGCAGCTGGGACTGGCTCCCCTTGCCTTGCTCCAGCTGCTCAGCCCTCTGCTTGGACCCTTTCCATGTCTCCACTTTCCACTTAATTCAAGCTTTCTGGTCCAGCTCCAGTTGTTCTGGCTGGCTTCTGGTGCCTCTTCTGCCACCCTTCATCAGTTCCCAGAAAGGCTTGATTCTTGACAGGCCCATAACTAAATTATTAATATGTAAGCACAAAGCTGCCAAGCCCAAACAAACCTCTCAGGAAATATTATCCCACTATTGACACTCAGAAAATATTATCTCACTAGTGACTCCACTTGCTTATAATCTTGGGTGACAACATTATTCCTTGTCTAGCACAAAGTCATTCTCTTGCATGGCAAGATATACACCCAGGTGCAGGGAAATTTTTTGCAGTTGGATTTGAGAATGTGACCAATGTTCACATATTTGAGCACCAATATTAAAAAGGAAAACCCAGACTAGTCTAAGGGCAGAATATTCACAAGTGTAACACGATTTTTCTTTTGGTGAAATTGTGCTCCTTGCAGGAAACACTGATGTCAATAAGAACAGATTTCTCCAGCAGGATAATCCTCCACCAAATTCTACATATCCCCAGCCCATGCCCTGAAACATGGCCTGGAGTGAGAGTATTTTACAAGAACCTCCCTATTCCAACGGCTGCCCAAGTCTCTTAAAGCTTTACCATACGCACGCCACAACTCCTTTCTCCAAGGGCTATGAAATATTCAATAAAATGCATTGAGAATTACCTCGGTGTCATTGTAGGTGACGACGGTGCTAGTGGGGAGCTCCGCCTCAACCGCGTTTTCCGTAAGGCCGCCCTGCGGATCCAGCTCCTCGTTGTAGTTCAGGTCCTCGTAAGGCGGAGGGGTGAAATACTCCTCGTTGATGGTCTCGTAGTTGTACTCGTCCACGATGGGGTCGTCCACCTCGCGCTCCTTCTTCGTCTCCTTGCCGGGGGCTTCTCCATCAGGCGACTGTGTGGGCGCAGGGTAGTCCTACGGCAAAAATGGGGTTGAAATGACAGAATCAGGCAAACTGAGCGAGTATCTGCATCTCCTCCCCAACTCCCCCATGCATTGCTCTGTAAGGGCAGCGCATTAGCCACTTTGCCAGGAGGAATCCACGTCGGTACCTCTTTGGTCTCGGGTCCCTCTCCTGCGGCCGCCTCTGCGGGGCCGGGTTTGGTGGTGGGTGCTTCTGGCTTGACAGCTTCATCCACATCCTCGTAGTAGGGGTACTCGTAGTAGTAAGTGTCACTTTCTCCCTCCCCATCTGTGTACTGCATAGAGAACACAAGAACAGGAGGTAAATATCCAGCATCCCAATTCAGTCACCCAGGATAACAGCAGAGATTTTTTTTTTTATTATTATTATTATTAAATAGTGATTTTTTGAGACTTTCTTCATCATATCTTGCATATTCAGAGAGGGAATGAGAAACCTGGAACCACGCAGCTGCTCCAAGAAGCAGCTCTGCTATTTTCATTCATGCAACTGTAATAATAGCACATGTGTGACTTCTGATCGATCCAACGCCTTCAAAAACAAGATGTTTTCCGCGTTTTCCACAAGGCGTCAGTCATTCTTCAAAATGCAAAACAAACAAACCACTTGGTTGCAGCCGGGCACGGCACATTCCCCAGCCAGGCCGCTGGTTTCCCTGGCAGGAGATGCCGGCACACGGGAGTTATTCCTGTTCGGAGCCCCACGGAGCAGTGCAGAGACAGGCCAGCCCTTGTTGGCTCCGAAAGAGGAGCTTTATTTTCCTACTCCTCCGTATTTTGACTGTGTCGGAGTCTATTTTATTTTACTTATTTATTGTTTCTGCAGAGGCTGGAGGAGGCGTTACAGCTTTTCCCCGGGGCTGCCTTGCTCTGATGCAAAGCAGCCTGGCTGCAATGCAACCAGCCCTTACAGACATCAACCCAAAAGTCAAAAGTCCTTCAAGTCATAGGTGTTTTTTTAAATTTGGGCCCAAAACTGCCCCAAAAAAAGCAGGTTCAGTGCCCCACAGATTTGCAAGGACTCCCCAGAAGCCCTCAGGTACAAGGCACCCGAAAGGAAGAGCAGCCTGTGCCTCCACATCAGACGCTGAGAGCAGCCAAGATCCAGAAGCGCCCGAGGGTGCCAGACAGTTCAGTTCCTGTGAGCGAGCTTGAGACCCCTTGAAAAAAAAAGTGCAAATTCCAAGTGATGGATGCAAAGAGTCATCTGGCAATCAGCCCCATTCAGACATCTCTAATTAGCTGCAGAAGCAAGACAGGGGCAGAGCACTGGATGTAAAAAATAAAAAATCTTTGGCTCACATCTAAGGCAGTGCAGCAGTAAATGCTGACAGTTTATATAGGGGAATATATCAGCTTGCAGCATTGCTGTCAAAATGAAATATAAATGGCAAATGCAGAGGCAAATGGGACCCCTCTTGCCATTCTTCTTTTTTTTTTTTTTTTTTCTCCAAGTAGTAACAAAGAAAAATTCTTAATTTTTCCAAATGGGTAATAACAGAAAATCAAATTTAGAAACAAGGGCCAGTCTTGGCCAGCACGGGCACTGCATCCCGGTGCCCGTGCTGGCTGCACGGCCTCCAATTCACGGAGGAAGAAAAACTATGAGGTCAATAGACCAGAAGAGAGGGGAAAAAAAGGCAAAGTTTCAACTCGAGCGCTCCCATTGATTTTGCTATCCCAACGATGCTGGTAACTGCAGGGCGATAACGCAAAGATGGGCAGATGACTTATGGATGATCTGCAGGGAAGCCGAGCAGAAGCAAGTCCGCCCGGTCTGCCACTGCACAGAGCAGCCTTCCTCGCCACCCCTCGGCCTCCTCGGCGCGCTCCCCACTCACGTATTCGTCCTGGTTGGGGTCCTGGGACTGGGGCGAGTCGGGCACGGCGGTGTCGCAGTCGGGGCTGTAGTGCTCGCAGTAGTCGTGCGCCGCCCTGGGGTCCGCCACGATCAGGAGCTGCTGGATGTCGCCCTGCAAGGCGAGGACACGCGTAAGGGAGACGGCCACGAGGGCATAAAACGACACTGAGAAATTAAAAGCAGATTAGGGAGCTGCTCAAAACTGCGCCTGAGCTAAGGCAGCCGCACGGGTCCCGGGGCTGTGTCAAGCAGCCACTTAGCACCGGCCACCCTGCATCCCAGCTGCACCTTCCCAAGGGATAATCCTATCTGGAGAGCGGTCAGCACCACGCAGCCCTGGGCAGGCTCAGCCTAGCCCTGCCGACCCGGCAGCGCCGACAGCCCCGGACAACGCGGGGATGAGGGAAGAGGTCCCAGGGGCTCCAGGCTTCAATCTCTTCCTCATCCTCAACTTCCCACCCACAGCTAGTGTCTAACTTAGAAACGAGCCTGATAAGAAGTTAAAAAAAAGAAAATTGCAAACGGTTTCTAGAAAACCAGGTGCACAGTGAATTTACTGTGGCTCCCTAAGGACCACTTGATGCACAACAAACTAAGCACGGTGCGGCCCAAGCCCAGACACCAGCTCAAAATTCTGTTTGGTTTGCTCAAGAAACACAGCGCTGCTCAACCTTTATGCCAAAACACAGTTTATCCAGGAGACGGTTACATAAGAAAAGACTTTGCTACTTGGATTATTAGAGCCGATGCTTTAATTGGGGAAAAAGTCTCATTTAATAATAGAAAAGTATTGCTAAGGCATCAAGGAAAAAGAAAAAAAAGAAAAAAGAAGCATTACAGCAAAACTGGGAGGATGACTTGGGCACGTAATAGGAACCAGAAGCTCAGAATGGAGTCTGGCCAAAATGTCTAAAAGCCCCATGGAAAACCAAAGTATATTTGTGCACCACCGGGCCAGCTCTGCTTTCGTGCATGCGAGCGCGGCACCCGCTGCAGCTGCCGGAGCAGCCGGAGGAATTCCGGGAGGAATTCAGCCCTCCGAGCCCCTGCTGCCATCTGGACACCCACCTCAGCACCCCTTGCACCCCCAAAACGAGACATTTACCCCACTGGTAGCAACCCACAAGGGAGGAAGGGTCACGAGGAGCTGCGTGGTCCCAGAGCCACCCTGGTCCGTTCCTTGCTGTATCTAGGCAGCTTTCAAACGCTCTGAGAGTTATCCCAAAACTCAGCGTTAGTTTTAGCTTTAGTCAGGATTTCCTGCAACTAACCTTTTCAAGACTAACAGGAACGTCTGCAAACAGGACCTCAGAAAAGGACTTTCATCTCCCTTCTCGATTATTTTGAGGAAATCACTTTTGTCATTACTGCCATACAATTTTTCCATCTAATCACCAAAAACGACGATGCAACACTGGAAAAATGGTCAAAAACTACCAGGTATTTTTCTCACTGAGCTTTTACCACACCAATAGTGAGACAAGCAAAGGGAACAGAACCAGGACAGTTACCCAGCTTGGATAACTTAAGTTAACGATGGGAATATCTGTTAAGCTCCTATTTCCCAGGAAAAGTTCTCAACTACTTCTGTCCTGTCATTGCCAACTGACTTAAGCCATCAATGTCCTTCTTTTGGTGGCTCTAATTCCTCACTTTCCATCAAGCTTTGGGGAGCCTCCTGCACCCCAGGATAAGCTGAAATAAAACAGCCACGAAGCAGACCCGACACTTGTCTCCGAGAGGCAAGGAAGGAAGGCTGAAAGCTTTTTCTCCCTGATAAGCCTGGATTTACACCTCAAGCAGCGCCGATAGTCTGCATCCTATAAGTAAGGAGGACTAAAACTCTGTTTCCTCGAGGAACAGATAAAGCAAGGACAGGCACGTAGGCTAAACGCAGTGCAAAAGGTTAAGCGGAACAGAATTCTTTACCGCTGAGTTTGCTTCTCGTCTCAGCTGACTGCAGCTCCTGAGCTGCGCATGGGAAGAAATCCCAGCTCGATGCTCAGTGTCAACTTCCAATTTCCTTTTCCAAGCCCATCCATCACCCTGCCCATCACTCCTGCTGCTCCAACAACGTGCAAGCACATAAAACCAGAAGGAAAAAAAACAACCATTTTGGAGGAATGAGAGCCCTAGGAATTATCTGAGCTCTCGTACACGGAGATGGGGTGAGCGGCTTGATGGCAGGGGAAGGGGGAGAGACTCCAAGGGCCGCTCGCCCATTCATCCTTGTTTCATTAACAGCAACTGCCAGGCACCAGGGTCTACCCTGTTTTAACACTTATAAAAGGAAGACAGGAGCAAAACCTTGTTAAGCAAGATTTCTGGTCAACTGACCTCATCCTTCAGCGCAAAACAATAAAATGGGCTAATTTAGCCAGCAATAAAAAAACCCACTATCTGCACCTCACAAAGGATGCACAAAGCTCTGCTGTCAAGATCTCCCGTTCCTTTGATTTAAAAAGCTGACTTGAACTAAAGCAAGCTGTGCGGGGAGGCTCGCGAGCCTTTTGTGGTCTCTCAAGTGTGTTGCCGCTAATAAATATTGCCCCGATAGCCACCCCCAGCCTGGGTCCATGCCCTCGTTCTTTCCACACACCTACAGACCTTCCACGAAGCCTCTGGAAGACCTGTAACGTGCAATTGCACCAAAGTTTGAAGGTTTACCTGCAAAGTAATTTACGTTTTTAAGACCTGTTTTAAAGTAAAGCCCACAAAAGCCAGGGAGGAATTGGGTAAATGCACTGGAAGGGCTCTGAGAAGGAAAGCAGCAAGGTGGCACGTGCCACCAGCCTCATCTTTAGGGTCATTGATGTGCTGGTGGCACCTGGACACATGGGAGGCTCAAGAGAACACCGAGACCTGATATAGTCCATCCCTGGAGTATGGACAGCAGGTGGGACACGGCCAGGAGCCCGGACCACGTGCAAGAGCCTCCCCCAAGGCTTCTGCTAGGATCAACCTGGCCCTAAATGCCATGGAGTTCCTCGACTTTGCAAATGGTTTCCTAGAGTGTTATCCCAAGAAACTCAAGACTCGATTGCAGCTGGAGCCACAACCTTCTCGATGCAGATTCTCTCGCTATTGGGACAGATCTAGAGCCCAAACTGGAGTATTTCTCACACACAACGCTTCAATAACCGCAATACTTCACAGCACACGAAGGACTACTCCACTTTCCCATTTTAACAAAAATCTGAGGCAAGGTGGGGAGAAAAGCCAGTTTTGTCTGAAAAATAACTTAGTTAATTCACTAGGTCTACTTAAAAAACGAAATGAATCCCTTTTTGACCTTTATTCATGAAAATTTCAATGAAGAGGTAGGAGAGCACATTTAGGAAAACAATTGTGAACTGTGAGGTTTTATTTGTTCACCGAACAGATGTAAGTGCTAACTGTCACGACCAGGAAGAATTTGTTTGACGTTTATGGTAAAGCCATTTATGTCGGATGACTCATGTGCATTATGGATTAAGTTCCACCAGGCCGCTCGAATTCAACTCCCAGACCAGACTGGAAAAGCTTCTCTGGAGCATTTTTAAACACTTATTCTATACGTGTGCAAAAAAAAAAAGTCACATCACTTCCAATGACATCAATTTGAGTAACTCGGAGAAACTGCAGTGGTTCGACAAAACAAACAGCTGGCGAGGAGGCGTGTGGTGACTTCATCTGGCATTGGCAGCAGCTCCATAAATACTGACATTCTTTGGGGCTCTCACCGCAATGCACTAATAATTAACTGGACTGTTGTTCTAGTGCGTTACAGCAGAAGTCTTGGAGACTCTTACCATCAATAAAAATAAATACTGCTTGATGTGTCTTTTTTAAGCTCCCACATTTAAAGCGAATAACCACAGGCCCAGTCCAGCTGCAACAAGAAAGATCGTAAAAAATATCTGAAGCAACTGGGATGCTGCTGTGTTTTCTTTTACCGTGACATAAAACCTTGGTGCTTCCACAAACACAACCAAGACAGGCGGCTAAAGAGTGGCAGAAGTTCAACGAGAGCCCGTGATGAAGTGAAAGCTTTGAAACCCCAGCCACCAGAGTCTCCAAAAATCATAATCCCCGTCTCAAAAAGGTCCTGTAGTGGCATCATCCAAACATCCTTCATTTAAAACCAGTTGTTCCAGAAAAGAAGCCAAACTCAAGCAACAGATGCAAGGCACGGCCTTGTCCATGGCCCTTGCCACCTCCATAGGCCTCCTTGCCTGCCGCCCTAGCCCTTCTCACTGGCATCACAGAAGATCAGCTCAACAACAGCTCCTAGGCCTCAGGTGGAGAAACTGGGACCTAAACGACACCCTTTGAGCTTCCAAATAATCTCCAGTATGAAATCAGATGAGAATAGTTGGAAAAATAGCTTCAAAAAAAAGGTCTTAACTCACAAGTAGTTACGAGTCTGCTCCAAACCCAAGGGTAGGAACCTCTGCTGATTCTCTCTTCAGAAAAGCCATGTTTAACTATGCATGAAAGGGACAGAAGTTTCCTTAAAATCAAACAGGGCCCCAAGCAAAATCCTTCTGCAAGAGCCAACAACATTCCCTCCGCTGTCCCCGACAACTCTCTTCTCCCAACACATCCCGCACCTAGTTCCACATCCCCATCTCCAAACGACCCCGTTACCCTCCTGAGGTTGCACTAAAACTAGAAGAGCTCTTCAGGCAGCCCAGAGACCCCCACCCAGGGGTGACAAGATGAGCCCTGGGGCTTGGCCAATGCCTCCTTGGGCTTCCTCCATGCTTAGCAGCCACGGCTGGGTTCCACACGGCCGTATTTCCCAGCAAACGGCCTTTCTGGAGCAAGGGGCTCCATTTCTTCTACACTTGCACAGTCCAAGTGCATCAGGGCTCTGGCCATGACAGGTCTACCAGCGTAACCCTCAACACAAGCCACAAGCACTTTGACAACCGCCTCCTTGCTGGATTAAGGGGTGAGCGATGCTCTTCTGCACGAACAGAAACCAGATGGCTCTTCTAATTTTGGAAAGTTCCCCCGAAGAATCTCCGCTCCGCCAACACCCATCAAGGGCTCGAGCCATCAGCAGAGGGGGAGATGCTCACTCCCGAGCAGCTCCTTTGCCCCTGCTCCAACCTCACATCCCAGACCGGTGTGACGTGGGAATGTCCCCTGGATGGGACAATTCCCGGGTCGGGAGTGGAGCTGCTGGCTTGGCCTCCTCCTCCGCGACGAGGCCGGAGCGGAGCCGCGGCTCATGCCAGAGCCCATTCCCGCTTGTACGACAGCGCGGGCCTAATTCCCAAGGACAATATACACAAAGTATTAATCAGCAGTATGGATTATTTACACAACAGTGCTTTACAGGCGGCGGACAGGCCCAGCCGCCATTCCAGAGAATTTCCTATTTGTAATGGATGAAGGATTTTCCTCCCTTTTTCCAAATGGCTGAGTTTGTCAAATCCATTAATCATTCCTAATTACACATGCATAATTCGTGCAACTTTCCATAGGCTCCTCATCAGACCCCGCGTCCCTCCGATCCCACACGGCTGCTCTACCTACGGCTCCCAAGCCGCCGGACACTGGGACGCCTTGAGAAAGGAAAAGCAGCAGCATCTCCTGGTTTTTAATACAACATATTGGCTTCCCTGGGCCCTGTCCCAAAGGCAAAGCATCTTTTCACCCCACGAGACCTGAGTCTTCTCCACCTGCCTCACACCGGGCGCCCTTCTGGACAGGAGCCGATGCTGATTCATCCCCTGGCACGCCGCCTAATTGAAGCTTCCAGCCTTCCAGAAGAAGGGTCTAATCGCCAGTTTAAAGGACCTGAAAAGCTCCGGGGCTGCTTCACGTTTGCAGGTGACTGCATTTCACCTCGTGCAACCCCACGCCAAGGAGCTGCAACGTGAGGTCCACAAGCAATGGGGACGTCACCGCACACAGGCGCTGCCTGCAATGGGTGGGAAGGACCCTGATAAAGCAGATCAAAACCCTGCCCTTTAATTATGACCCAGGAACTTAAGGCAGGCAAAGCAGAGAGGAAGGAACCTCAAAAAAGGGACAGCTTGGGAAGGAGGTGGCATTGGCAGGAGGAGAGCAAGCAGCGAGGCTCCCATGCAGATATTGCCATGTTGGTGCAAGAGAATGTTTCACAGAAATGCTCAGTGATTTTACTTTCTTCTAGCAAATAACATTGAAAATATAGACTGGTGGAGAAGAGTTTGAGACACGTTTGTGTCTTTTAAACAAACCGTAATGTCTACACATAGAATTTTTATGAGCGAAAGTGTAATTCTGGGACACGGGGAGCGTTGCCGCTATCGAGTGGCTTCCTCTGGCTCCGCAGGCTGGAGAAGGGACCCCTGTCCATGTGGGCTGGACAAGCCCTGCGTTACCTTCACCTCACTGCAGCAGTGTGGGCAGAGCTCGTACGGGAGGTTTCTACAGCTCTTTCAAAGAGGAAAAGAATAACAACACAGAGCTCAGGCATTTTTAGAGGCAAAGAAACAAAGAAAACCCTGACCGTCCCACTCCACCCCAATAAAGAGAGGATACTGCTCTCAAATTTCATTTTCCTATTGTAAAGGCAGTCTATTTGCAAAATGACCATTTCTGAACTTTTTCTTTATGTGTTAATTGTATGTTCTGGGCAGATGTCTGAAACTCCCCAGCAGATTAGAAACATATGGGAAGAACATGGAATCCAAGCCACACGTTTTCATTAAACTGCATGACTTCTAGTTCAAATTTCATCACACTGAAGTAAATATTTTCTCCCTAAAGGAGCAGCTGCATGTTAGGTTACTTACAGTAGACACGTTCATAAATGTCCACATTTGTACAGATACGTGTAGGTGCCCATATACACATGTCCTACCCTTGCTCATAAAGTACAGATGACCAGGTGAGGCCACAGGACTGAGGCTGATTTTGCCTATTATAACGTTATGAGACTTCTACCACCTGGGGCAGATGCAAGGCCAAGCTGTGAGGCTGGTTCTCCTCCCTGCAGGCACTTTTCCTTCAACACTGCACGAAACCAACAGTCCTTTGGCTTCCTGGGGTTGAGTCACAGAAGGCCCAAGAGTTTCTCCTAGTTATGGGACAGAAAACTGCCCAATATAATCCATCTAGACCATGCTACAAACCAGGTTCGGCTGGACGGAATAACCTGTTCTTGTATTTTTGCCAGCATGAAGAACCACACAGAAGCTTAGTGGCTCTCCTTAAAACATTCCTACCTAGAGAAAAATTTCAGTGTACATGTGTTGTACTCATGGCAAGCACAGCTATGCTAGAGAGAAACAACCTTGCTAAAGAAAATCCATCCTCCCATCCATCTATGCCAATATATTTCTAGCAACTCAAAACTCACCTCATTTACATGCACCAGAAACCCATAGAGTGATTTAATAGGAAGCTTTATCCTCTAAAGCACAAAGAAGTCTTCTCCTCTAACAAACCATTAGGACAGCAGTGCATTTTTTGGCTGGTTTCCCTGGAAAACAAACCATGCGTGCTGTGTGTGCAGCTACAGGTGTGCGTGTCTGCCTCGATAACTTCTGCATCCGAGAGCTGATGGCAATCACATTTGACAGAGGAAAAAGGCTCAAGATAATTAAATCCCTATAAATGTCACGGAAAGAGGCAGCCAGGTAAAAGAAAGGCCCCGTGCATGTTCAGTGTCTGAAGGGAGACTCTGCAGGGTGAGGTCACATCTTATGGCACAGCGAAGCATCCACAACAAGATGACATCTCCTTCATGTTCCAACCATAGGCGCCCACAAGACACAAATTAGAAGGAATCCAGACTTGACTAAATCCAGCACTCGTGGAAAGACTTTTTTTAACCTCAAGGCATCTCTAAAATTCCCAAATCCAGCATAAAAAAAAAAAAAAAAAGAGAAAAAGAAAGAAAGAAAGATGAGCTGAAGCACCACAAAATAAGTGGTTCTTGCTGCCTGTCTATACATAGCAAATACCCTCTCCTCCTCAATTTGTTAGGGACATGAGAAATGGAGAAGAACATCAAGCCTCTAGCCAGCACCTAGAACTGTCACCAGGACAGGAACTGTCACCACGTGCTGGTTGTGGCCACATCTGACACGAGCATCCAGGTATCCTCAAATGAGCCACCCTGAGTGATTTACCCAGCTGCAGATGGGTAATAACTTTAATTATTACTGGCTTTCCAGCAAGATCAAACCCTTGAAGTTGTTTTTCCTACATGGCCGCACAGTATCTTGCTGCTCTGTGATTTCTGCCTTCAAACCCTTCATTTGGTAACGTAAAATCAGCACTTACAGCATGTTCCATACAGACAAATTACAGCATTGCTCTCTCAAAATAGCAGCCCCGCAAACACATGTGCTCCGTTGTCACTGTCTGAACCCTCAGCCTTAATATATAGTCTTAATGAGGCCCACCACAGCCATTTCTTTTTCCAGATCACAATTAACCAATAATAATGTAAATATATATGATATCTTCTAAAGCACCTTCAGACTACTTAAAAACTGTATTGCTGAGTTCACAGTTTTTTTAGCTTTAAGAGACTTAATCCCTACAGATTTATAACAATAATACGAACTAAGAGTAACTTTATAGTGAAGCATAAGGGCTAGCAAGGCAGGGATGGGTTTAGTTTTCATTTCTAGGAGAGATGCTGGGCAGTACAGCCACGTGCCATGGACCACGTGTCCAGCAGTGACAACTACAGGGACAAGCAGAGATGTCACCTACTTTATGGGTGCCCTGAACACAGGGTCCCAGCCCTGCCTGGACAAGCCCAGTGCAAACCCAACCAGGCTCGGATTAAGCCCTGCTTAAAAGCTACCATATCTGATGGCCTGCACGTTGTGGGAGGCGTTTCCATCAAGGGAGGACAGTTTGTGCCTGACCTTCTACTGTCCAGCGTGGAAATTAAAAGGGGAAAAGAAAAAAAGCGCCCAGCCCTGGCCTCTGAGAAATGAATGGGGCCAAATGAATGGATGTCATTGTCTGTCATGTGCCGAGGCTCTACGTGGCAGTTAATAAAGCCGAGAGGGACGGAGGAGACGGAACAATGAGCAACGCTGAAATAAGCTCCTTGTTCCTGGGTCCGGTGTATCGCAGTTAACACCGCGCTGAACCCCACAGCAAAGGCCACGAGGACTTTTAGAGCAGCTAGGGAGCCTCTCACGTGTCCCTTTTTCATACACTACTGGGTTTGGGCCCTAGGATCGTTGCCTTGATAAACCCACAGAACCAGCCCCTGTGGGGATCCAGCACCACGAGCTGCTGTGTCTGACAGCAGATCCATTTTGCAGCTCCGGCTCTGTGCAAAGCAACCAAGGCCATGGGGAATCCTCAGATCCCGCTTCCCCCAGGGGCTGGCATCCCCAGCTGCACAGATCTGCTGAGGGCATCAGTTCTGACCCGCAGCTTCATCCAGGCTCCATTTCCATTCCGACAGGAGGAAATTGCAGGGTTTCCAGGGGAGAGGAGCTGCAGCCCTAGGAGTGCAGCACCGCCTCCAAAAACCCAGCGCAAGCCCAAATTACAGAGCCCGGGGCTGCCAAAGGCTGCCCAGCCTTCAGCCGCCTTCTTGTGGGCGCCCAGGCCTGACCACATACTCAAGTTTCATATTTTCTTTACCGTTCCATATTTTCTTTACCGTTCCATCCAGCGCTGCATTCCCTCCCTCTGCCTTCACCTCCTTATGTCACCGTGTTACCAGCTCCGCTTACTCTGCTCCAAGTTCCCCTCCTTCATCCAACTCAAATAATCCTCTAATAGCCAAGCAAAAGGCTGCCTTTTTTCCCCTATAGAAGTTATTTTTCAATGACATATGTGTGAAGCATACGGGATAGTTTAAAAACCAGATTCCCCCTCACGACAAGCTGTGCTGCATCCCCACACGGCTCTTCTGCATCTTCCTTCTTTGCCCCAAAAGTTGCCGTTTCCTGGCTCCAGTGATTTATTTCCCTTTAGTCTATGGAAAATTGGGAACAAGATTAGATCCTGCTCGCTGCACCGCCCACACAGCGCTGGCTCTGCGGGCGTATTGTAAGCAGGACTCTCACACCATGGAAAATATGCAGTAAATTTAGTGAAGCTGCTGGCCCCAGCCCCGGGCTCGCAGCGCTGCTGCTGGGGCTGCACCGAGCCAGCCTGATTCCTGCCTCCCTCAGCCCTGTGTGAACAGGGAAACAGCATCTGCTCGGGAGGTGTTGATCCCAAAAAGCCGTGGGATTCATTCCCACATCTGCCTACGAGGGAGAGCGAGAAGCAAAGGGAAAGAGCAGAAGTAGGAAAAGCAGGGAACGAAGCTCAAGAAACACTGGGGGAGCCTGGAGACAACGTTAGCTATTTTTAATATGCTCCTGTCCTAGGAAAAAAGGGAGAAATCCAGGGAGTTACTACCCACGTGCAAGGTATGAGCTCTCGGAATAGGTTGCTGGACAACCTGCACCTCTACTATAAGGACAATTCAAACCGCTGCTATAAGAGAAGGAAAAGCAACTAAGCTGGCAAAGCAGAGTTGCTTTCTTGGGTGGATTTCCCTTTTCCCAGCTAAGCTTTCTGTCCACAACCCAGAGATCCACCCCAAGTTATCATCCTCGACCCCGCAGCAGCTCAGGATTGAGGGCTTCATATACACAGAGGTTTTTAAGCAGTTCTTGGAATGTTTCCTGCCCCAGGAGGTAAATACAGAATCCAGGTTTTATGGATTAAATGGGGGGAAAAACAGACCCGGCTGCCAAAGTTATCTCAGGTTAAGTGGGATTGCACATTTAGCCATGAGGGTATCTGCTGACACGCTCAGAATTTGAGCCTAACACCAAATTTTGGTTGCAAAAGAATTTTCCCACATTTGGCAGGCAACCACCACCAAACCATGGAGCAGCGAGCAGGACACATCTGCTGGGACCACCAGAGAAGGACTTTTGTGCAGTTTCCTAGGGCAATTTCCCATCATTTCTGCAAATCCAGGGAGCACTGTACAAGAAGGCTGAAAATGGAGCTAAGGTGCACATGGACACACAGCCCTCGTTCCCACTCCCTTCTCCCCCTAGGAAAGCAGAGGGCTCATCTGCCCCAGTGTTCAGAGACCTCACATCCCTGCCCCAAACTCCTTCTGTGATCATGTTTCAAGAGCACTAATGTCCAAGAAAGACCATTTTCCTTCTGCAAGAGAACCTCTATGAAAGGCTCTCACCTCTACTTCTACTTTCAAGTCTTGCGTTTAAACATAAAAACCTGTTTAACTTCCATAACAAAACCAGTCGGGCACTACCTCAGCTTTTCATCCCAAAACGGAGCCTGGCTTTGTACATCCTACGGGCTGAAGATGCAAAGCTCAGCCTAGAAACATGCTTATATGACCAAAACTCATTAAGAGGAATTAATGCAAGGTGATTGGCATGGCTAGCAGGGACTAAGCATCATAGTGCAGCTCCATATTCTGAGCAGCAAAGCTTTAAGAGGGTAAAAAAGCCAAATTTGTGTTAAGCATCAGAGCCCCAGGAAAATCTTGCTGTGTTTGCAGGCATTGCAGGGAAAAGAGCGGTGAACAAATGTAATTTTCACCACAGATTCCCTCCTCTGCACACACACATTTTGCTCCAGTGGCCAGAGCACTGTTTGTTCACAGAGACTCGACCTCCTGAACCAGGGCCAGTACGTGGCTACGTGTGCAGAACAATGAGTCCACGCTTAGAGACTTTTTTCCATGTTCTTGGAGGGAAGAGAAAAATACACACACACAAACACACAAACCCCATCCAATACTCTGCACAACTCATTAGGAATACCCTCTTCCAGCTCCTGTCCCCAGGGTGATGTATTTATTGTGAACATATACATTCAATCCTGCTCAGCTCTGACAGCGGAGTGCACCTGCACACCAGGGATGTCTGGAGCGGGCTCGGATTTTCCTTTGGGCTTTGGCAAGCAGCCCAGACTGCCTCAAAAAATAATAAAAAAAGCCTCTCTATTTGCAAAGAACATGCGTTTCATTTGTTCATACCTAAAGCACAAGGGAAAGGGTTCAATGCAGTCAACTAAGAGGCTTCTAGATAGGACAGGTTCCCTATGCTGGGCTTCATCCTGAGGTTTTCACTCTGTCCTTGCTGCAAGGGGAGGTGATGTGCACCAAAACCTGGCCTAGAGGCAGGACAGACTTCAAGCAGTGTCCTGCAAAGGCAATAAAACAACAACAAGTCCCTAAGTTTTACTGAAACTTCACTTGGAGCACTGAGGACACAAGCTCACCGCCCTGTCTGAGCTGCCTGCCCAAATTAATCGCTCGCTGCTTTTGCCTCAACCCTTCCCAGCGTCTCTGCCTGAAGTTTGGTTTGGATAAGTCTGATTTCCTATAACAAGTTGCTGCCAAAATGAAGAAAAAAAATCAGTCTCTTTTTAACGTAAGGGAAGAAAGCAGACTTATTCCTGTCCACAGACTTCTGCTCCACCAATGCACTTTTATGCAAATAAGAGTAGCACGTGTGACCCTGCGCATTGATGAAGCTTCCCAAATTAGCAGGAAAAGGAAAATATCCACTGCCCGGGTCCCCCCACACGCTGTTGCTCCTGCTGCTCTCAATGATCCTTTTTACATATTGCACAGGGATGCTGCCAATGACGTCCAGCTGAAAACCTATCCGCAGGAGCATGAGTATTCAGCTTGTTTAAAAAAATCACCTTTCCAAATGTGCTTCCCAAGCACGTCCCAATTTTCTCTCCTCTCCAGTATTTTTCTACCACACTCCCAGTCCCTTTGCAGTGCCTCTTTGCTCCCGGTGCCCCTCCGGAACGACAGCCCTTTCCAAAGCCCTGTGTAAGCCCTGGCACGATGTCATGGGAGAGGAGCAGGTTTCCAGCATGACATCACCCTGTCTGGGCTCAGCCATCGGCGTCTTCACCTCACAGTTTCCATGGAACAAAGCGGAGCTTCTCCCCAGCCTGTTCCTCCTCCCTGCTACTATTTAGTGGGGAAAAAGCAAATTACAAATGCACCCATCAGCTCCAAGAGTAACGACACCACGTTGAGCAGCATCCATCAAGCACAAGGAGCCGGCCCGTGCCAGCATTTAAACGGAGAGCTCTGCCAGGTAAGTGTCAGGAGCGAACACGTGGAATTTGCTCCCCGAACCTTGTACTCCCTTTGGTGGCCGGCAATTGGTTTGAAGGATGAGGTTTGTCTCCCAGACGCTCCTCCGGTTTCTTGCTAGCAGCTTGAACTGGTTATCCCGGGAGCCCCACTCGGCAGGAGGAATTCCTGGGTGGGAAAACACAGGCACTGGGGTCTGCCCGACTCTTCTTTCCAGGATGGCTTTTGCCCTGGCAAGGAGGCCACCATGCAGCACCCCAAGAGGATGGTGGTGATGGAGCATCTTCCCTGCTCCCTGTTTCTCAGCACTCTTCCAGCTGACAGTCACCTCTGCCTTCTACCCCACCCTCAATAACAGCAAGTTATTTAAAACAAATTAGTCTGCAGGCATCACTATCGAGGCAAGAATTCATTAGGCTTTGCTAATAGTCATCAGGACAGACCTCTCAACAAGAAACTGCTCCGGTTTGGACAACGTTTTCCATTTACAAGCACCTACCGCCTTGTTTCTGCGCTCAAGCAGGGAGCAGTCCCTGCTTGCAAAGCACAGCCCACAGCCAAGGACCTCCCTCGGTGCTGTCTGATACCTCCAGCATTGACAACATCCAGGCCAAGACAATTATACATTAAAAGCCAACATGCTCATCTGCAAGCATGTCCTTCAAGCAAGGACCTGCACCCACAAACAATTCCACAGCAAAGCATTAATTTGAAGCTTCTTACCCAAAATAAGGACACTTAAAGGACCAAAATCCTTCCCAGACAGCGGACTCTGGATCCTATCGAGGTCCATGTGGATCCTGGTGCAAGACTGGGGCTTGGCTCAAGACAAACAGCAAGAAACAAGACGACCATAGAGCTTCCTAGGCCTGGTGCATAACTTGGCCATATTAGAAGATAGATGATACACTGCATAACTGTTAAATCTCAGCAAAAGCCTTTTTATGGTCTGTTTGAACAACAGCAACAAAAACACACACATCTTTGTTCACATTATCTATGACCGTAGGCTAGAAGACATTCAATACCAAACTGCAGTAATTATCCACACATACCCAGCATGAGGTTTCTTGTACAGTTTATGAAAGGGAATTTATCATTGAGAAATAAAGACTAAAACATTTAAATTTGGGTTTTTTTGGTCATCATTAGTAATAATGTCACATCATTACAGGTGACACTGACCCAGCCATCAGTCTTGCCTGCAGCCCAGCTGCCTAAACTGACAATAACCAAGGAAATTAACAGCAAAGCAAGAGCTCAAGGTGAGATATTCTCAGACACTTAATGTGATGTTTCTTCCAAATCTGTATTTTTTCTTACTGGAAGCTGACTGATATGGGCTCCTCCTTTTGATCATACAAGAAGGTATCCCCTTTGGATTCAAACCAGGCTACCTGGAGCACGGATTGCAATTTGTGAGCTGTTTCCCAGCGCTGGGGCTGAACACAGTCCCGTCCCTCCTGTTTTCTACGGCTGTGCAATCAGAGAGATGCTGATAAAACCAGATGACGTCCCTAGGTAAAACGATCCTGTGCACAAGAGCTCAGCAACAGAAGCCAAATATCACATTTGGGTTGTGATTAGACTGACTGCATTGCTCGGACGTGGGCACCAAGCCCAAACCCCATCACTAATTGCAAAGCCAGAGGCACAACCCTCAGCAAGAGCAGACATTCCCTAGGCAGCACTGCTGTTCCCAAAGAGCCCAGGCCTGTGATTTAATCCCTTCATCTCAACAGCACCGCTTCACTAGAGGACCCCTTGGAAAACCCAAAAGTCAAAGGAATGCCGAGAAAACCAGCAACAAAACAGAGAATTACTAGGAGAGCGTGGAAAGCTACAGCTATCTTTAACAACGAGCCCTCGCGCTGGCTCAGGACCCTCTTTTCCAGCCTCTCCCGCGGCGGTGGGCGCTCGCCGTGTCCCACGCCGCCTCTCCTCGCGCTCCCCGCGAGGCTCTGCAGCAGCAGAGCTGCCATCAGATCTGGCAGGGCCGGCGGCGCCAGCAGCCAGGGCTGGAAATCAGCTTCTTTCACCAGTCTGCCAAGGGAGTGAAAAAGCCACCCCGGGGCACGTGGCCCCGGCGCATCCTGACAGGGAAATTCAGGTGAGCACAACTCTGATTAATTGGGAAAGATGGTTTTTTTGAGGGTTGACCAAAAGCCTAAGAGCTCAGCCTGCTTCCCTTCTCCTGCTCTGGGCTAAGCCTGGATCTTGCCAAACGTGCCTCATGCAGCCCTGTGCTCAGTAAAACACACATAGGTTGGGGAGACTGGGGAATTTGTTACTGCTGCTCCTGTAAATAAGAGCTCCAGGGCGCTCCATGCCTGGGCCCTGCTCTGTTTGTATTTGCACAAGAGGCTCCTGCAAAGAGGACTCCCCAAGATCTCCCTGGGGAGGAAAGCCTGGAGCTGGATATGGATTGGGGGATTCACAGCAGAGCCTCCCATGGTACCTGTGAACTGAAAAAAATGCAAATTTTGCAAATAACACAGCCCAGGGTCCCCCTCTATGGCTATCCTCCTGCAAGGCTAGATAGACACTATATAATGCAACCCTATAGAGCAGACTATGGAACAGCAGCTCTCTCTGTAGAGGGGAGCCCTCAAACTGTCCTCAATAACAAGCAGGATCCTTGGTATCATTTGCACACAACTTAATAAAGCAAAAGCCATTGATCCACTCCAACCCCAGAAGTTCCTGGGGAAAACTGCACCCTAATATTAAAAATAAGAGCACTCCTCAGGGCTAAAAAAAACCAAAACCAGGAGCATGGGAAGGGAGGGAGGTAAATCATGACAATAGCGAAATTAAACCTGGCATTATCAACCTTAAGGATAATAGCTGTTTACACGGACAAAAGGACAAGATTAAAAGGGAGTTGGCAGGTCGATCCGAGCACGGCACCCGAGCGGCACCAATACTGCAGCTGAAGCCACTGACGTTTCTTCTATTTTCTGTTCTATTTTCTTCATTTTCTTTGTCTTGTCACACCTTGAAACGTTCAATAGCCCTAAAAGCACCGCGGGCACCTTGCCCAGGCCTCCTGGCTTGCCCAACACAACGTGCCCTCCCTCCGCTTCTGATGACTTGATTTCACCACTGGTCTCCCCAAATGGAAGGGAGGAAAGGAATAAAAAGCACCCTCCTTTTAGCACCGTCCAAAACGCAGCAGTGCTCCCTGCCTCTTGCTCCCAGCGAGGTCTGGGCAAGCACAAATACCTCTGTTCATCCATCAGTTTTCTTCCTTTGGCACAACAGCATATGCATAAGCCTGAGACTAACTTTGCGCCTTGATTTGTAGAATCAGAGAAAACCATTTGATGCCACAGCATCAGCTGAGCCCAATGCGGTGCACTCAAGGTATCCAGTCGGACAAAATTGGCTCCTTCCATTTCCAGGAAAGCCAACCAGAATAAGCACCAAATAAACAGCAATATTCATACACATCTGCATTCCCACTCTTAGGAAAGGCAACTTCATTCTGCTCAAGACAAATACCAGAGACTACCCCAAAACTACACATTTCTACATGCTCAAAACACCACTTACCTTGTAGGACAGCCCCAGAAAGTTGTAAATAGCTGAACCAAAAGGATTTGAATTAAGCACATAGTTCTTACATCCACAGAACAATTTTAACACCCTAGTTTTGTGGGTCAGAACTGTAGGCTGCAGCTCTAGGGCACTTTCAGGCACTACAGCCTCACCAGGAGTCTTCAAGGAGACAGATCAGGAGAAAAGCAGGAAATACAGGATTTCCTGCAGAAATATGAACAGCAATACACGCCTGGGACTTTGGCAAGGCCTGGGCAAGTTTCATTTTATCAGCCCACCTAGTTTACAGAGCAAAACTGAGTAGTAAAAGAGAGGACTGGGCCACGTGCTATTGCAGGAACCAAGTGGGGATTGTATGCTCAAAAACACCTCTGCAAAGGGGCTTTTCACCTAATCCAGCCCACAGTGACATTTCACTGTCCCAGATGTTATAATAACACTTTTTTTGTCTATGAAAGACCCTCCAACTGCAGGTTTGGGGATTTTTTCTTGTCACCACTTCTGGATTTGCAACCCAACATCAGCCACCTTGCAATGGAGCCATGACTCGGCCCTCACTTCACCCCACGTGTGCTAAACTAGCACAATTTGAGCCCAAAGTGCTGGACTGCTTTTCCGAAGGACCATTGCTATGGAAAAGGGCAGGTCAGAAACACAGACCCTCTGCAAGGTGCCACCCCCAGGGCCCTGGAACACGCAGCGCGTTGGTCAAATGGACAGAGCCACGTGGTTTTGGCTAAACACATCCAAGCTTTGCCAAGCAGAGGCAATATTGCAGCCCAGTTCCCATCTGAGGATAAGGAGCAAGTCTTGGGGAGATCACTGGCACTCACTGAGGCCAACAACGAGTTCTATGCATCTTCCCAGAGCAATCTCATTTCAAAGCCTACCGAGTACAGAAACGACCCACCGTCATGGCTGAGAGCTAAGACCTTCAGCAGAAAGTCCACTGCCTTTCAAAACACATTAAAACAACCACACAGCAGAAGAAACAGTTAATCTCTCTAAAAAAGAAAGCAAGATACATTCACATGCCTTCTGACTTCCCTCCAGTGTTGCTAAATCCACAGGAACTGCTTACTGCAGCCCGGCCACAGAAAGAAAGTGTTTATCTTGCACCAGGGGCTAGCTCTTTTCTTCTGCTCTCTGCAAACGGCTCCTTTCTGCCTCAACATCGTGCTCTCCTGCACAGCACGAGGCCGGGCGCCACTTCCCAAACCCAGCACGTCTATCCCGCCGCTTTTGCACGTTTGTGAACTTCTGTTTGCAACAACAGCTCCGCACAAACCCTAACTTGTACAACCTGGGCTCCTGCCTTGGCCCCTTGTCAAACCTGCGCGGCATTCCCAGGGCTCTAGAGATCCACAGAGCCTCCAAACTAATTGAATTTTAATGAGGGGAAGTTGTTTTTCCACTGGAAAAATCTTGTGCTACAGAAATATTTTGAAACTTCTCTAACTTTCCCTGTCAGAGTTTTTTAGAGTATGAGCAAGGAAGTCACCCCCTGCGTGAAACTGCTGCTTTGCTTGTGACCCAGATAGACCAAGAGTTTAAAGAACTTGAGCTTTCCAAACAAAAAAATTCAGGTTTTATTTGGTTTCCGTCCTGATAGGTTCAGAGAAGGAGAATGCAAATCCCCATAACTTAGAGCTCTTACTGATTCTTGTTGAATAAAGGACTAGGTCTCCACTCCAAGGCCTTCCACCTCACTCCAGGTTAACTTGGTTATTTTAGGTTCTAGCAATAGGAACAGACATAACATCCAGACAACTCCATGGGGACAACTCCAGAAAACATGGAGAACATCCCAGCAAACTGAGGAGTTCAAGATAGTTGCCTATGGGACAGCAGCAATTTCATCTCATTGTGGTTGGAATCCAAAACCCAGAAATCAGCAGCTTTCTAGGTATTCATACCACCCTGGACTAATTACATCCCTTTCCCATTTTTCCAGGCTCAGATTTTATTCATAGTTTCTGCTTGGACCTGCAGATTGCAGAGAAAAGGAAGAAGGACCCACAAGAAATGAGGCTGCTGAGATAGGAATCAGGAGATGAGGTTACAGCTGCCTTCAGGTAGCCTATTAATTACGTTCAGTTTAAAGCTCGGGCATGTGAACGTGCTGAAAACATGGACGGGGAAGACAAGAGAGGAAAGGACAAAGATCAGAACTGGAGAAGCTGTTTAACATATGTACTAATATTGTACAAGACAAGAGAAAAAACACACAAATTGCCCAATATGCCAAGTTTCTCTGGAAGCATCTGCAACAAGCTGGTAGTTGTCTCGTGCTTGGCGCTGACCACAGGGCAAAGGTCTCCAGCGAAGTGGAACAGCTGCTGTTTTACACTGTCTCCCAAGAGCCACGTTTCACAAGTTCTGTCAACTTGCATGCCAGAAAGATCATTTTCAGCATGGGGGCTGGTGTCTAACATTATCTCCTAGGAAGGCTTAAGAGGAGAGGTGGGATCATCTTGACATCCCTAAGTGCATGTGCTGCCCTGTCTGGAAGAGGGTCTGTTAGTTCTTGCCCTTAAAAGCCTGTAAAGGAAGATCTCGAGCTTTAGGAGCAGTTTTTGCACCTACATGAGCACAGCCCCGTGCACTCTGCAGCCTTCTGCAAAGCAGATATCATTACAGCCTCATTAGCAGCAAGACAAGTCTCCAAATTGCAGCTTGCTTAGCCAGTTTGGATGCAACAGTGACTTCTTTTAGAGCATCTACTAGATCTTTCGTTCCAGTGGCCTTCCAGAAAAGCTGACCACCTTACATAACAGCTCTACTTACAGTATCACACACAGGGCAGTGGCAGAAATTCTTGGCTGAAGGTCCAGTACTTGTGAAAGACGCTCCAGTGCCCCCTTAAACCCAGCTTTTACTTTCCATTCTAATGGGTGAACTTTCCAGGGACTGTATTAATTTAATGCAGTTTAGAGATGCTGCTCTGACTCCTTAACTAGGATTTTGGCAGCCACGTTCAGTGAGTGCATTCTTGCTGTGCTTACAGCAGACCAGCTCCCAGATGTTGGTAATGTTAAACAGACTGGAACTTTCCTTCCAAGTGACAGACAGTGCAATGCAGATGAGAGCTGGCTTTGCTATGACTAATTATTCCCCACTGTCATAAGATGCTCCCCATTCCTTTGCTGCATTTGCCTGCTAAACCCAGGAGCAAACATCCCTTCCTTCCAAGCAAACATGACATAAGGAGATACAGAAGTCAATAAATCTTAGTTTACACTCCTCTGCACTAGCTCTGATTTCAGTTCTTTTAGTTTTCAAGATCAAGGTCAATATTTTTGCACAAGAACCTCAGAAATGCAGCAAAACTGAGACTGCTAGTCTCAGTCAAATTCATACATCAAATGAACCACTACACTACAGGAAGAACTTCTGCTATATTCCTTCCTCCTCTTTTGAGCAGAGATGCTCACAGAAACATTCTGCCCATCAAGATTTTGGGTTGCCTTTAAAAAGGAGACTGCTCTTACACCAAAGGAAACCAATAATCAGTGTCCAACACATGTGGAAGGAACAGATTCCTACAGGCCTCCGTGAACTGTGATTTGCAAGGGAGCCGCTTTCCCTCGGCCTCTGTTAACTGCCCCTGAAATACAACCTAAATCACAGTGCAGGGATGAATGAAATGCTGCTGCTTCCAAGGGTGGAGCCCTTCCCACACTAAACAAGCCAAGAGACTGCAAGCTACAGACATCCAAAGTCCTGGCACAGCAGCTCGTCTAGAACAACAAGGGCATGAAACCAAAGAGAACCAGGAGAGCTCCTTCCAGCAGATGCTCTGGCTTACTGTTTTGATGGCTATTACAGAAAGCATTCACCTAGTGAAAACAAATTCTGACAAAAATCTCACAATTCTACTACACAAACACCCAGGAAATGTCTGAAAAACAAGCTAACCACTTAGCAAAGCAGCAGCCAGCTCATCATCTCTGTGGAACCTCTCCAGCTCCACGGTGCCATGACTTACCTCAAAGACTTCCTCATCCAGTATCCTTGTCCCAAACACAATGATGCCATTGACGTCAATGATGGGGTGGTCACTTCGGTCCAAGAATTTGGTTATCTTCTTTTTACAGTCCAAAATTAAGGTGACGTTTTTCTTTTGCACACTGATGGCTACTCTGTGCCACCTGGAAGAACATAGTCCCACAGAGGAGTTAAACGGAGCTTTGGGCATTCAAGAACAAGTCAGGTTTATAACAGGGACTCATAAAATAATGTTCCTGCAAAACTTGACACTAGTCATCATCAAAAGGATGAAAGTCATCCTTAGGCTGACCCAAAATGTGCTATTTGAAATGGAAATTACTAGCTATATTGACAAAGAATGCCACTTTGTGGCATCTGTCCCTCCAGAAGAGATAAGGGGGTATGTTCCTAAGAGGAGGTACATGAAAATCTGTCAAGGTTACTCCCTAATTATCCCTCTTTTTCACTCTCCTTATGTCCAGCAAAGTATTTAACTGGACACGGTACGGCACACTGATTTATCTAGGTCCTTTGTAACAAAATTCAGTTCTCCTGTCCCCCATAAATTTCAAATAACCTGAACTGATTCTTCAGATTCACTTTTTTATATCTGCAGTATTAACCAGGAAAATAGAAAGTTCAAGAATGGAAGACTTGGCAGTGATAAATGGCATGTACATACATTAATGCATCATTTCTATTTTGCACACAATATTCAACATATGCTAGTATCAATATAAACAGTGTATTTTTTCCCCTTTGTGCATAAAATTTCACTTACTTGCCATCTGCTAGGTTAATGCCTCTAAAGAGAGGATAGTCTTCTGGGCCTGGCTTTCCTGTATGGTCTTCATACAGGAATACAGGAGATCTACCCATCTCCACACCAATTTGCTGGATCCCTTGCTCATTGTAAATTGAGATCAAGAAGGACTGACCTCCTTTCTTTGCTTTTACAGTGGTTAAAATGGAGAAGTCCTCTGGGAATGGGGAAGCTGGAGCGAAAAAGCAAAGGGGTTAGTCAGGTCATTTCACAAACATTTGTCTAATGAACAGCCCTGTTGTCTAATTGCCCACAGGGAGACCACTAGCAGCTATTTACCCCTATGGCTATGTGCACATCAGCAATGGCAAGTGGGAATTGAGCAGCAGTTTGGCTGCCACCTCAACACCTGATGTTCCCCCCAAAGCCTGCTGTGATACGAGGCTGTGATGTGATCAGCCCAAAGCACGTTGCACTAGCAAAGCCACTGAAAGGCAGTGTGTCCCAAAAGCTACCTGCTCTAAAAGCACCTTAAATAATGATCAGAAAGTGGCTTTTTCTTTCCAGCTTGTTGCAATCTGTTACAGAGGCAACAGCCCTTCACATCCAAGAGGGCTACTGTTTGGGGATGAAAGAGCAGAGGTCCTGAAAAAAAGTTTTTTTTTTTTTTTTTTTAACCAAATACCCTTTCCTTGGTGCATCCTGGCACTATTTAGGAGACAGCAAAAAACTTTCTCTATTTCATGCCTCATAAGGTCTCCAAATTGACTTAAAAGTGTCAGAGGAACAGAAGAAATTAAGCATCCTGTGCCAGTTCAATGTGCACAATATGGAAGGGGTTTAAGGGAATGGGGAGTTTGTCTGCTTTACACCAGAACAGAACATTCTGTGGCTGTCTCACTGAGCTAGTTCAAAAAAATTGAAAGCAGAAATAAATCTGGCAATCAGGAGGAGACATGAGTTTGTCTACACATTTTAAAGCAGCTAGGAAAACCTCTCCTAGTCAATAAGGAGACATTGGAGGTTGTCTACTCTTTCAAAGGAAGCAACCTTTACTGAGCTCAGGTGATTCCCACAGGTATTTTTGCAAGGCTTGAAGGATTAAGACAGTATTGAATGTACACAGGGAGTACCAGAGCGAATGCTGTCCTCAAGGGTCTATTCCCTACAAGTCCAGATGAACCCACCTGAAGTTTCAAGTCAACGTGGACATTACCAAGTCGTAATGGACTAGATGATCTCTAGAGGTCCCTTCCAATCTTGAATATTCTGTGATTCTGTATGGACTCCACATGGGAGCTCCTCATTTTGTATTTTCCATGCTATTCTAGCAGAAACAACACAGACTGGGGGTATTCTGCATGAATACCCCCAAAACAGGAGGTCTTTAAAAACACCAAAGTGCTCCTAAAGGAGTTTGATGGAATCATTGGAGATGAGCCCTACACAGTATAACGTCTTCACGTGCTGCATTTCAGCAGCAGGACTCGCAGGGCATCTTTCCCTTAAGGTCCAGGCTTTCAAAACAAAAGTTGCATTGTGCCCCTGGGTATCTAGTTGGGAAATCTTAAACCTCGGCACAGCAAAGTGGGGCAGTGCCGTGGCGGGCAGCACGATGGGCCGCTGCGTGTGTGGCATGTCGGCGTGCGGGACAGGGCGCAGCACAATGGAGCGTTCTTCAACTGTGCATTTGTAGCCGTATAAACCACAAAAATGTCAAGCTCTGTGCCCAGCAGCTTCAAATAGATTTCCTGCTCCCCTTTAGGCTTAGCTTACATGGTGTCCTGGGGCTGCCTAAGGGGTTTTGACCCAGGGAGGGGACAGGGAATTCTTCCGACCGCAGCAAAGCTCTGAAGTTCAAAGGCAAGAGGCCACAAAATCGCCCTCTTCTCTCCTGTCTGGGAGCTTCCTGCAGCTTTTATTCATCGCTGCGCCTAGTTTGCATGCATTTAGCTGCTGGTTTTAATTGAAAGCCATGTCAGAAAGGGCATGTTTACAAACAGATATCAATAACACTGTCCCATATAGGGGAAAACACTGGGGCACTGCAAGGCACGTGAGCATAGCTAGAGACACAAGGCGTTTACCCCAACTTAACATTCCCTGCTTCAACAGCACTGGGATCAAAGTATTTAGCATTATTCTGAATGGAGGACTTGCAGACAGTAATTAAATGACTGGATTAGAGGCCAATTCCCCCCAGATACAGACCCAGATATCTGCTGAAGGAAGACGTGATGATTGGTGTCCCTATAAGATGAACTGAGCTTTATCTCCCTCCTGCTCGACACAGATTCTCCCGTAGCTCTGAATCAAGACCATACGCCTTCCTGGTTCCAATTACAGGCTACGGTTTTGGGCCTTTTATGTAAAATAGTTCATGTCCAAAATTTCATTATGAATCCACAATGCAGTACCTTTCAACTTGGACAAGCTGCCAACTCATTAAAAAGCTGCTTTTATTTTTTTTTTTTCGTTATTATTAAAATGTCTCCATAGCGATGGAGTTTCTCAACCCAAATAACCATAATGGATGAATTATAGCTGACATTACTCTGTTATTGCTCTGCTATCCTGGCAAAACAACAACGCCTTCACTGTCATAGCCAGAAATGACCCAGGCTATTACAGAATCACGGAATGGTTAAGGTTGGAAGGGACCTCTAGAGATCATCTAGTCCAACCCCCTGCTCCAGCATATTGAATGATGGATGTATGCAAACCCAAATATAAGGTCCTGCAAGGCAAAGGGTTAAGCTCCACAAACCACGAGTGTGTTGCATCTTCAGCGTACTCTGACACTTAGCCCTCTGCGAGGGAGAAATCCATATCCCACTGTTAGCCTGCCTGCTGGAAGGAGACAGAATGACCCTGGAAATGTCCATCTGGATTCTGGACTTCTGCCTGCCTTCCCCTTCCAGGCTTTCACTGCGTTGCCATCAGGAGCATGGGGATGGATGATGGAGAGTCTCCCTTCCATGCACACCACAATTTCACCATCAGTTACCAGCACCAGCCCAGCTCAGACCAGTGCAGTCAGTGCTTCTTTCTTAAGCACTGTGACCAGAACTGAAGGGCTCCAGGACAATCCCAGACTTCAAAACTAGACCTACTGCTGATCTTGCAGGTGCAACTAAATTGGGCCTGCTGCTGATCTAGGAAAGCTGCAGCATCTTAAAAGCAAAACATCAGAATGAATCCTCTGATAATGTAATCAGATTCTGATAGTGCAAGACAGTGCCACTTCCACAGACACTTTTCAAAGGAGAACAGTTTTCCAAAGGTCTCCAAGTTTTGGCCGTTGTTTCATCTGAGAAAACTTTCAATTCTGGAATGGCTCCTTTTTTACAGAGATTACTGCTCAAGCTATAATAATGGCTTTTTTAGCTCTTAAATATATATGCAGACACCCACAAGCAGCACAGAATATGAAGTCTGCTAAGAGAATGCAAATGACATTTTGCTGGCTGCCTTGGAGAACTTGGCCTTTCCTGCCTCTGCTGGAAGAGCTCAGTTGTGATGGGAAGCAAAGCTGATTTAGGCAGCAAGGATAGAGCATCTCAGCAGATTTTCTCACTTTTGAGGGCTTGAAAAACAGACAGGCTTTTATATAGATGTGTGTGTATATATACATATATATTTACATATATATGTATATATATGCATATATATACACACACATATATATACACACACACATCCATATATGGATGTATATGGATGGGGTAACCACATTTCCCCAGGTACAACACACTACAATTACTTTATCATCTTATCTCCACTCATTCATTTGGTGGTATGAGCTGAAGTCCCATCCTAGTTATGGAGATGCATTGAGGCAACATCTGTGGATCTGATGGAAAGCCCTGGCTTTGATTCAGGTCTTTACTTCTTATTTCCTTAGCAAGACTAGGACTAATGGCTTTGGAAGTCTTGGCAGGGGGACATTTCAAAGACCACATGATTATCCAGACTATGGAATGATTTAAAAGTTGCCTCGTGACACCAAGGAAACACCATGCAGATCTCGTCGCTCAGTTACTACACAAATCAAGCAGGAAGGATATAGGCTATGTTCATATTCACCAGGGATTAATTCGCCTGCTCAGTGTCACAACAAGATAGTAAGTCTTAAAATAACCTTAATGACAGTCCTCAGTAAAGGAAATACAGGACTACAGAATGGAAGTGCATCCACAGTAGACT